>RJWM01002626.1:0-125609 GCA_004363535.1 Dasyprocta punctata
AAATGAAAAGAAAGTTAAACACTTCCAACATTCAATGGGAAAAGATAGACATTTCCATTATAAAAGGTACAAAGAGGGGGATAGAAAGCAATGGGAGCAAAGCAAGGCCAAAATCTAGTAGGACAAACATAAAGTTCCTTGTTTCCATGTCCAGCATCTGAGGCAATGTTTGGCAAGATATGAACTCCAAAGGGTTTGGATGGCTCTGCCCCTATGGTGCTGCAGTGGTTGTGCACCCACGAGATCTCTCTTTGGCTGGTCCTGCTCCCTCCTTGCAGCTTTATTCAAATGATCCATGTTCCTGGCTTCTCCAAACTTCTGGGGTCTCCACTTGAACTTTTGGCTTCACACTCACAACTTCACAAACTGCCTTCTCGGAGGCACACTGCCTGGCCTCCCAGTCTTTCTTATGAAATCTTGATGGAAGCCTCTCTGACCCCACAACTCTTGCATTTTGCATGAACCTAAAATCAGCACCATGTGGATGATGTCAAAGTCTCTCACCAACTAGAGCAGTATTGAGTCAGGCTTCCTTCTCTCTTGGCTGTAGCATTTGAGTGCCTATGAACCAAATCTTGAGGGACAACTTCACTAGGCCACTACCATTCTGGAACATGGTGCACTGGATCTTTCTTCTCAAAACAAAATCATCCATTTTTGCAATTTTGAGGTGGCCAAAGTTGGGGTCCTGCTGCTTCTTATGATATTCTCAGGACATCTTTTCTACTCTCCTCTTCCTTCTTCAAGATCAAGATCTCCTCTACTCTGTCTTTGCAGTCCACAGCTTCACTGGTACTTCCTTTCTGGCCAAACTCACAGTATTTTAAATCATTCTCCTGTGATGCTTTGCTTCTCTTTGTTAGGCTAAAATCCCTCAACAGTAGCCATGCTACCAGCTCAACATTAGACTGTCTTGAAAATTCTTCTGTCAGATTAGTCTGCCACTGTTAGTCTTGAACAAAGTCCCTGAACAGAAGCAAAATGCAGACAAACTTTCTTTCAAAGTATAACATGCATGTTTTGGAGTCAATCAGCCAATGCAGTCCTTCCCAGCAGAAGCCTCCTGAGCCTGATCTTTACTGGCATCATTTCTGTCAGCTTTCTGATCTTTCGAACTCTGACCGGAATCTCCCATGAAGTACAGCCTAAGGCATTCCAGTTCTACTTTTTCATCTTGCATCTCTGAACTTTTCCAAATATTTCCCACAAGCAGTTCCAAAGGCTCCTGAACCACACGGTCAGGTATAGGCACAGCAGTGACCTCACTTCTCTGGTACTAAATTCTGACTTAGTTACTTTTCTCTGGCTGAGACACAATACCCAACACCTACAAGTTAAGGGAGACAAGGTTTATTTGACTCACAGTTTGCAGAGGTTTCAGTCTATAGTCAGCAAGACAGGGTGGTGTGGCAGAGGGATACCACAGAGGAAGAATGTTCATGTCAGGCAGAAGACAGGAAGCAGATAGCAACAAACCATAAATAACAAACAGCAAGTCTTTTTCTGTCCCTTATATTGTATCCAGGCCATTGTATCTGAGTCTTTTTCTGTCCCTTATATTGTGCACTTAAAGTGGATAGCACTCACACCCGTAATGCTAGCATTGTACCCTGAATCAATCACACACTCTAGATCCAGCTTTTTTGGTGTCTATCTGTCCTTTTATAGCAAGTAGTATTTATTTTATGAACTTGCTTATGGCAACCTTTACTGCATATATGTTCATAATTACTATCTTTCCTTGATTAAAAATTTCCTTTAACAATATGTTATGACAATCTTTGTCTCTTCTGACACATTTTAGTTTGAAGTCAACTTTGTTAAATAGAATGGGTATTCCCAAAAATATGGTGAATATTTAAAATTTTTGAATTTATGTAATAAAAGAAACATAGGCTTTAATCTGAAAGTATTGTTTCTAACTTTAAACACATTTATCTCATTATTCTTGCCACTTTCGGAAGCAGTTCTGGAGATTCTCTTTCTTAAGTGTCCTTAGTAGGGCTTTTGTGGAGGTTCTCTTGTCCTCAATCAATTCAAAGCATTTGCAATGCATGTTGTGCTGATTTTGGTGAAGAGCCAGAAGTTGAACAGTGCCAGATCCAGGGAATGAGGATGAGGATGCACCATGATGTTTTTAAGAATCTCCATTTCCATCGATGGCACGTAGCAGCAGCAGTCACCATGTTGTTCATCGTGCCTGATGAAGACACTTAAGGAAGGTGACTTACATAACCGCTTCAGAGAGCAACAAGAAAATGAATAAGTGCATTCAAAGCATGGGGCGGTATGTTGAGAGGGACTAATGCAATGTATCTTCTACAATTTTTTAAATTTAAACTTTCACCTCATATTTGGATCACATCACAGAACTATTCCTGTGTGCTTTCCTGCTCCAGATGCTTAGAGTATTATTTTCCAGCCTTTAATTTTCAGTCTGTTTATAGCTCTAGAAAAAAAATGTGCTTCTCACAGACAACATATAAATGGTTCTTTTTTTCTTCTTCTTCTAACCAGGAGGAAGAGGAGGAGGAGGAGGAGTAAGAGTACTTTAGGGAAAAGAGTTTTAGATAAGGAAGGAATTCTTCCATGAATGCATATTTGTTCACTGCATATAAAGGAGTCCTTGCCAAATGTCTGTAGGTTTTCTGTGCACTGGAAATGTGACAGTGATCAATGAACAAAGGTTCCCTGCTCTGCTGGAGATCACATTGTAGTGGAAAGAAACAGAAAACAAAGAAGCAAAAATATAAATTATTGAAATATTTTCTGATTGTGCTGAATTATAGGTGGAAAATGGAACAAGATAGCAGATTTGAGAGTGATGAATAAATTGAGAGGTCTCTCCCAGTGCCCCATATATGAGCCGCAACCTGAATCACAAAAAGATAAACACCTGGAGTGGAGCATTCCAGCCAGAGGACAATTTGCAAAGGCCCAGTAACAAAGAGTCCTTAAAGCAATCAAGAAAAAAAGAACAGTCCGGGGTTATATCTCAGTGGTGTAGTGTGTTGTGCAGGGCCCTGCGTTCAATCCACAGCACACACACACATACACACAGAGATGAAACGAAGAAACAAATGAATTTAAGGAAAGAAGAAAGAAAAGAAGGGGAAGAGAGTGAGGGAGGAAAGGGAGAGAGGAAGGAAGAGTGATTGGAACCTGTTGTTGCAAGCAAGGAAGTGGTATGAAAAGAGAATACAGAAAAGACATGTACTGGCTGTTGTAGGTCAAGTACGAAATGTGCATTTTATTCTAAATGCTGGGAAGGCATTGTACCTCACCCCTTCCCGTAAGTCCCCAGTCCTGAGAAATTACTGGATCCACAAAATTGGTTTAGCTCATGCGCGCACTTGGCCTTAGAAGAGAGTTGGTGAAAGAAGTGGAAAGTCTGAGATGGACTTTCAGTCAGACCAACTGGGTCTGCGATGAGGGACGTGGACTAACAGACAAGACAGGATGTAGAGAGCACATCCAGAGGAGCGTTTCGTCCAGACAGGGGCTGGGGAGATCTCTGGGGAGTGCTGTCTTCAGTCCTTGAGGTCAGCTAGGAAGATGGAGAGTGGACTAGAAGGTGAGGAGAGGGAAGGAGACAAAATAAGGCTAAAAAGGACAGAGACATTCGAATCAGTTAAATTTTCATAATCACATTGAGAAAACTGGACCTGGAACTTCTAGCAACTGGAACTCCTGACAGTGCTGTGAGTGCTGAGCAGGAGGGGGATACGGTCAGATTTAAGTAAGCAGGATCCAGGAAAAGCCTTTGAGTTGTGAAGCAGGGTGACCCATGTGGAGGCTTCTGAAGCAACTGAGTTAAAACTGATGAGGCCCTAAACCACTGGTTTTGGAGAAGAGGCATTTGCCCTCCAGGAGGCATTTGGCAATGTCTGGGGACGTTTTGGTTGTCGCAACTTTGAGGAGCGTTATTGGCTCCCTGTAGTAAATAAGGGCCAGGGGTGTAGCTGAACACCTGCAGCGCACAGGATGGCCCCACACCACAAGGAGTTATCTAGTCTGAAATGTCAGTAGTGCCAAAGTTGAGAACCCCTGCCCTAAAGTAATGTGATAGTAGTATTCCTGGAAGACAAAGGGACAGAAATTGGAGAAAGGTCAGTACCAGATGGTTTATCAGAAGGAAGATTCCATGGTCAGGCTTTGAAGGCAAGTGGTAGTCTGGGGTGGGAAGAACATGCCAAAAAAGCAGAAGAAACCTGTGGGGAGGACATGGCGAACTTGGTCTGAACACTGAACCCAATCAGAGATGGCAGTGAGGTCACCAGGCAGACAGAGGAGTCAGTGACCGAACACGCAGTACAGCTCTGCAGGAACACACTCTGGAAAGGAGTTGCTAAAGACATAAAAGGGTCAGGACCAGGACCCAGTCTGGGAATGAAGATGAGGTTTAATTCGATTGGATTCAGTGCCAGTCCGTGCACAGATGGAGGCCTGGGAGCATTCGGGAAGCATCTGCCACTGGGACTGGTTATTTTGCTTGTAACAGAAGTGTGTTGCTTGTCTTTTTTTGCAGGAGCGAATAAAGGCCGATGAAGTGATTGCAATTCTGGATCAAGAGCAGCAAAAGAAGCACGAACTGAGTATCAACCCCAAGGATGAGCTATAAAAATGAGGATGTTCTATCAAATATTTATTTAAGTTGTTAATCTTAGAGGAACCTTTTTATTTTTGTACAGAGCCGTGGTATAAATTAACAGGTTAATATTAGTCACTTGATCTCCTTTCTGTTCCTAGCAATGCTTGCTTCCTCTGACTCTGCCTTTCTTGGTTTTCTTCAGTTACCCTCTTGAAGCCCAGTCATCAGTCCATACACACACCACACATCACACACATCCCACACCCGTACAACAGAGCACACAGACACACACAAATGCACCACACAGACAACACACTAGCACACCACACAAATACATAGTGCACAAAAACAGAAACATGTGCCATGCACAAAGATGACACCACACAAATGTACACACCACATGAACACCCACCGCACAAATACGCAAAATCCCACCATGCATACCATACAGAAACATACACTACACACATGAACTGACCACATACACAGATATGTACTACACAGAAATGCAACAAACACATGCACACACACACACACACACTACACACTTCACTGCACATCCACGGGTCAAAGAGAATAAGCTGGTCCTGGTGAAAGCACAGCTCTGGTGCATGCCCCAGTCCTAAAGTTAGCGTGTGCCTTGCTCTCCGTGGCCTTTCTGGCTTGCTTAGTGCCTTTCAGCAGTATCTGCCCCCAGTGTCCTGACCCAGAGCTCAGCCTCCTTTGTCGCCAGTGCCAGCTCAGCTTGGCGAGGCCTCAGCCCTCAGGGGCGTGGAGGGTACCCAGGGTCCAGGCTCCAGGAAGGAACATGGATGAGGACTGTGAGACAGGGTCACCGGTCTTTCCAGGGTCCCCGTGATGGAGCTGTGGCTCTGGTGTTTTCACCAGCGAGGAAATTTACACTGGAAGCTTCGATCCCTCCCCCCGCCAGTGCTCTAGGACAGGTGTCTGGGAGTTTGTGTCTTTAAAATGTCACGTGGAAACTGAATTGGAATGGCCTTGACTGTGACTTTGGAAGAAAACCTTTGGTTGCACGTGGCACAGGGCACCATCGCGGGGCCGCTGGAGCACAGCAGCTGCCGGTGGAGAGGAACGCTGTGTGTTCAAGTCCGAAAAACACGTCCCTGTGAACCCCAGCCTTCATCTGCCCCTCCTCATGGTTGCGCTCCAGCTCACAGACCCGTGCTTGTGTCCAAGTTGTTTAATAAACAGACCTTTATTTTAATATCTGGTTTTCACTTACCTTCTCCCAAGATGCGTTTTATCTTCAGATAGCAGTTTTGCAGCCCCCACAGGAGGAGCCTCGGTGACAGCCCAGGAGCAGCGCTGTGCTACTTTTACTCTGCTCACAGGCACGGAGCTGAAGGAAGAGCAGAGCTGGTTGGCAAACTGAGTTGTACATACCAAGAATTCTGGTTCTTGAGCCCAGTGCTCGGGAGGCCACTGCAGGGACACTGCTCACTCTGTTTGGGGTAATTTTACCTGCAGGGAGCCGGGGATGTGCTAATCTACTAGAAGATCACCAACTTTGCTGGGTGGCACTGGTAGAAGTAAAATTTACTTTCTGCCATTTACCATCTTGGTTAATGGTAAGAACATTCACTCTCAAAACAAAACCAAAAAAAAAAAAAAAAAGTTATCGTGATTGATGTGCCATCTGTTTTCCTTACCAAACCTTCTGGTTACATTTCCATCACAGGAGTATGGAAAGAGCATTAGAGTATAATCCCCGCCCTATCAAGTTTGCCTTGCTGTGTGACCTGGAACTAGATCCTTTCCCTTTCTGGACTTTGGTTTCCTTCTTCTGAGAATGACATCATTGGTTATAATCATTTCAGCGCCAACCCCCCCCCCCATCATTCAAATACAAAGCGAAAAACTCAAAACCCCGTTGTGGAGATCTTCACAAATAGGATGAAACTGATTTTTGCTGACACTTGGAGAAGTGTGAATGGGTTCATTACACGTGTGTGCTTATACAACTGTAAACCCCATTTCAGGGCTCAGAGGTCCACTGCTTTGTTATTTGTTTGCTTTTCTACTGTGAAGCGCTTCCTGGCACTCAGATTTGCTGATAGGAGGATCTGGGCAAGGATCTGATTTCTGTTTTCTGGCAACAAGACATCAACAAAGAAAACAGTCGTTGGCTCCCCGCAGTTTCTGCTTCCTGGGTGCGCTGGGTGCTCTTTGAGAGGCAAGGACTTCGGCACTGACTCTGATACTCAGCTCCACGGAAAGTAGGCAGCGGCCTCCAGAGACGTCCTTGTGAGAGATCCGCATCTTGTGCCCTTTGCTGACAGCACAGGTAGTTATTCCTGTTGGGCTGGTTCACCATGTTGCTTTACACCTGGAACACCATGTCTGTCCTTAAGCGTTTGTTTTTAATCTGCTTCACATCAAGCCACAATTTCATCCAAATATTTAGGGAGTGGCATTGGATACCTTTAAAATCAGACTTGGAAATTTCAGTCAGTGTGCTAGAGAGTTCCTTTTGTGGAAGAATGGTGGGGGAAAAAAAAAACTTGGAATTGAGCTATTAAAGCTGGAGAAATCTTAGCAATCCCAGTTCAATTCTGTCTTTCCCTTTGGGTAAAAACTAAAGCTCAAGGATGATCCTGTGGTTACAGAATTAGAGCAGCCAGAGCCAGGGCTAAACCCAAAGCTGCTGAGTTTGGTAATGCAGGAATGTCTGGCCAAAGGCACATGAGCTAAGAATCCAGGCACAGAGCTTCATCCACCTGGAGGATGAGGTCTCTTTATCCGTTTGGCCAAAGACAGGACTTGCTCACTAATCCATCAATCTGCAGGTCCGGGTCAGCGGGGAAGCAGAGCCATTGCAACTCACATATGAGTGGTGTATCTGGTCAGAGCAGCCTGAGTTAACAAAACCTCAGTGTTTTGATTCTCCACGTGTGTCACTTGGAGAGCTACCATTTCCCTTGATGAGTATCCCTCCCATGCGTGAGAAGCCTGCAGTTCACAAGGGCTTTGCTTTCATCTGTATTACTGTACTGAATGCTTCTAACACAGAGCATGTCGCCATAGAGGAGAGGAAGGAGTTGTGGGCTTGGAATACAACGTCTTGTTTTGCAGGCAAAGGAAACAAGGGCAGAGAAATGATCACTTGTGGTCCCTTCATGTTCAGTGACCATGTCTGAACCAAAAGTACAGCTTTCTGAGCCAGACGGGAGCAAAAAGCACCAGCACTGTTGCTGCCCTGGTCATCCTCCCCGGCAAATTAAATATAAAATCATGAGGGAAAGTTAAGAAGAAGTTTGATGTTATAAGATCATGAAAACTTATTTTCTTTTATCCCCCTGTGAGGGGTGAGCGACAGCTCACGTCCACATCACTCCTTGAGATGTATTGAATATGAGCTGTGTAATTCAATTTGCTTCGGTCCCGTGTCCAATATCTTGTGCCTAATGCCACTTTCACAAAACTCCTAAGAAGGGAGAGGATTCAAGTTTCCATTTTCTCTCCCTCAAAGGCAGAAAGGACCTCGAACTTAAACGTCTTCTTATGAAAAAACTGGCACAGGACTCAGGCATACTCTGGCCCTCTGATGTGTTTGTTTGCTTTGCAGCCCTTACTGTCAGTTGACAAGGAAATCATAGTTTTAATGCACTCTTCATCATTGACGCATATGTAACATTTTTGGCATTTAATCAGCTGAAGAGAAGCCATGGAATGAGTCAGTACCATTTAATAATATATAGCTATGAATTTTAATTGAAGTACAAATGCTGAATTATTTCCCGTAAGACAGCCACAGGGAACAACTCCCTCACTGACGTCAAAAAAAGAGGTAATGGGGGCCACCTCACCGGCTGCTTTTGCCAAAGCATTAAACATTCTGAGGCAACTGACAATAGTATGGATGAGAAGTGGGAAAGAGGCTGAACTGAGTCCACATCCAGAAACAGGAGCCATTTGGCAAAAATTCTAAACCACAGGTCCATGGTTCTGCGTGCTCTCCGCCTCCTGCCAAGAGGGCTGTGATGTGAAGTGATCTCCCCACGTAGTCCCAGCAGCCCACCCACAAATCGCCTACTCCCAGATAATGCGATGTTTGCAGTGTGAGACATAGTGCCTGTTTTGTTTTGGGCCTCGTCGATTCCTTCAGACACACTGAGACAAGTAACAAATATATCAATCACTCTTTGAGCCTGCTCCTGGGTTAGAACTGTGGATTCATTCTGTCAACCACTCCCTGCCTGCTAGTCCACTCACACACACACACTCACACACACACACCAACTTTCCTCCTCCTCCGTGTAAATCACAATGTTTTCAGTACCTACTGCTGAACTCTGATGCCAACCAGCGTCAAGACTGGAACAGTCTGAGCATTGATCCTGGTTTGCTCTACAGTGAGTAGCAGCCGCCATGTGAAAAGTTGGATTAAATCTGCATTCGAAGATCTTGTTAAGGATTCACACAATAAAATAATCAAACAAGGTGTTCCAAACTTCTCTTTTCTTTACATGTTGCTGGGAGGAAAGTAGGAAGCTCCATTTATTCTCAAGACACACCTTTTCTGGATAGTTCATATGATACATCGAGGGAAAGAAAAAACAAAAAGAATGAGACATGCCCTGAGTCTCTTTCCTTAGTAGGCCAGCCACAGAGAGACATGAGTCAGGGTTTGACAGTATTTTAGCCTTAGCAGCCCCTCTTCCCATTTACTAATCATCTGCTTTCGAAGAGCAAAGCAGCTTTAAATATAGACAACTGAGTGGTTGAATTTTTCTGAGTCTCCATTTCAGCAGTCAACCAAGTATCACTTGTGTGAGTCCATGTGTGTGAGTGTGTTTATGTGTGTATGTGTCCTGAGCCCCTCTTATCGAACTTAGGGGCCATCCTACATGACAGCAATGTGATGCTGTAGCTCCTAAAAGTCCTATGCAGATGTGGGATAAGCCTTGCTCTCTTCTTCCACATTTATGTTTTTCTCTTTGAGTTACGGCCTGGTGGTGGGTGGGGATAGAAACAGGGACTGAGCAAGAAGAAATACCTGTTATGTCTCATCTTTCTCAACTTGTGAACCATATATCCCATTGTTTCAAAGGGTTATAATCATGGTTGGCATTTATAAAGCTTTTTTATGGTCTTGAAGTACTTGGCAATCATTTATAACTACATAATTATCTCAAAAAACACATCAGTGCAATCTTTATTTGGTAGATGAGGGAAACCAAAAATCACAGGGACGGTGGTTTAGTGAAGCTCTGGTCACGTATGAATTAATTCCGCAGAGAGTTTTTGAGTGGATAGATACTCTGTAGTGAGCTGAGAGAGGAATATTCAAAGATGAGTAAAATTTTGTCTCTTCTTTTGAGAGACTCAAAGTGGAAATGATCAATATAAAGGAAATAGGTGCTATGACCGAAGGGTTTTGATAGAGGTAGTTGGCAAAGGTCGGGTGAATTCATAGACGGGGAGATGAAAAGCTTTACAGAAGTGACTGCTAAGCAGAGCTGAGAGTGGCAGCAAGTGGACAGTGATCATGTGACCTCTCCGATCATCACAGAGTCCTCGACCAGGTGTTGGATTTGTACTTGGTGTCCTCTTGGGTTCTGGAGACGTCAAGAGAGTTCTTGTTAAGGGTGTTGTATTTTGGAGTAAGGTGAAAGGGATCTTTACTATAGATTACCTTAGAAAGCACTTGAGCAAATGCTGTGAAACTCCAAGTAAACACCAATTAAAGAAGAAGTTTTAATGTATTCCCTTGTGAGAGAGGTATTACTTAAATCAGTGAGGTGTAGCGCTTATGAACTGGGCTTTCTACTTGGAAGGAAAGGATCAGAAGGTGTCAGAAATAGCCTAGGGGGCCCCCCTCCCCATGCAGACTGAAGCCAGGGGCTCTGCCAAGACTACGTCCTCTCCGTCCTCTCTGTAGGAACCTATAAAACTTTCCACCCTTGTGCCCTGTAGTCAGTCTACTCATGTGGCTCCTCCCACTTTTGTGTCAGAAATGGAAATAACGAGGGCCTTCCAGCCCTCAGGGATGATGTCTGAAAAGCCAAAGCATTTGGTAAACTCAGTAAATCTTTTAACAAAATCAGAAAGGTATGTGCTACTTTATTAAATCCTTTCGAGTACCACCCAGGGAATGAGGTTTCAGAATCTTGGTTGCTATTGGAAGAAAATCACCTCCAACTGGAGTTGAGGGGGCCAATTTGCCTCACTTAACAGCAGTGGGTCAAGTGGGATATTATGTAGCCAGTGTCCAATCGTGCTTATTTTGTTTGTTCTCTCTTCCTTTTTTTTTTTTTTTTTTTTTTTTTTGGCGGGGGGTTAACTTTTGCAAATGCCTTTGAAGGTCTTAGGCAATCATATTCCTTAGACTTAGAATAAATTATATGGTTCCCAAAGCTCAGAAACTGACTTCAAGGCTTCTGGTTACCAGAGTTATATTCTGGTTTCCCATGATTTTCCAGTGTGTAGCAACATTTACTGAACAGGCACTGCCATTTTTGTGTTTGTTACATATTTGAAGTTCAGAGTCAGGCATGTTTTCCTTACAAGATAATATTAACTAAAATTATATTTCTTTGAAGTTAATATTGGTAATTACATGAAGATTCACCCCTCCCCCAGTATCCAAGACAAACTGTAAACATCTTTTAACACATTTGATTTCGGAGTACTTTTCACTTTCAGTTTCTTCTGCTCTTAGCCAGTTTGCATCCAGAGAAAAGCGGGTGCAGAAGGCATTGGGCGCTCCCATAAAGTGAAGATTCCTGAAAGAACGTTGCATTTGCTTTCATCATTTAGCACTAGGGTCGCTAAGCTTTTCACAGGACCACAGGAGATGTGATGATTCTTCACATGGAAGGGGAAAGAAACCTGGAGGAGTTCAATAATTGGAGTCAGTTCGTGGGAGAATGCCAGGACTCTCCAAGGACCTGGTGCAGTTCTGAGCACTTTAGGTTTTGGTAACAAAGACAGGAGGAATAGTCTGGAGCCATCTGACCCCACTCCTTCCCAACAGCAGTGGAAATCCAGAAGGAGGCAACTGTCTCCAGCAAGATGGTTGCTGCCACCGCTTCCCACTGGGCAGGTCAGGTGTAATGAGAGCTCTGTTCCAACTTGCCCTGCTTTCCTCAAAGGGAGCACTTGGAGTCTTCTCTGAACTTCCAGGCCTGAGGGCTGAGCATAGGGTACAGAGTTTTTTTTCCTTCCAGACCTTTGGCTTCTGAGTGACGTTTTTGTCTCTAAGGGTAATAAAAGGACATCAGATGTTGCTCCCTGTACCAGGAACTTTGCTTTGAAGCACTAGTGCACCACTTCAAAGGCTTAGTACTGAACAGAGTACTGGTCCCGGGACTCTGAAGTGTGCCTGTCTACTGGGACACATTGCCCACTGGGGCAACTACCAGCCAGACTGATTCGTGAACATGTCAAATATGACTGATTACCATGTGTAAGCTAAACTACCCTGCCTTCAGACTATGTAGCTAAAACATGTCAGCACACTTTAAACTCTGTAGAATAAATATCCCATTTACATGCAGAAAGAAAACACAAAACAAATAGATGTTTGAATGGCTACCCATACTTAGCACAGGGTGCTTCTGAGGTCAATGATTGTTGCTCTGGACTCGGGGAAATTTAACAATCCAGATCATGATGGTGACTCTATGGGAGAATCATTGCCACAATAGTGCTTTGTAATGAGAGCTCAGCAAATAAAAGCTGTGACTCGTTGTTGGAAAGGCCTCAGAATGGTCCTATACCTATTATGTGAGATTTGCAAAAACAGGCCAGAAGAGAGATGTTTTATTTAGTTAACAAAAAATGTTGGTGGCAGAATATGGAGTGAGATTCAGGTTTCCTGACTTCTAGTTCAGAACTCTGCCACAGTGATCTAGAGAAAAGAGAAGAGAAGAGAAGAAAAGAGAAGAGAAGGGAAGGGAAGGGAAGGGAGGAGAGGAGAGGAGGGAGAGGAAGGAAGGGGAGGAGAAAGAAGGGCCTTTGGGTCACATACCCTTGCATCCCTTGGTATCATTAACTAGCTCTTTAATAATGGACACTTAACTAATCCTCTCAGGTTCAAAGTCTGTCTCTTTAAAAAAAAAAAAAGGCTAGAAATACTCTTGAGCTATTTGAAGACTTAATTGAGATAATAGATGAACGTGCCCTGAACGTAGCAGGTGATCATTAAAAAACAATGACTATTTTTACTATCTGCGAGCACCTGGAAGAAAAGAAAATGAATGGGACCCACAGTTCTTAAGTAGTGTTTTTCCAGCTCTCATGAATTTCTATTTTAATGTATGATCCGATGAAGAACCTCAGAATCTTCAGAGTTAATTTTTATACAAAAACTTTGAGAAGCAGTCTCTGTTCATAAAAAAAAATATGTACTTATTGCAGAGAAGAAGAGACCCTCATTACACACAATTAAAGTGTCCTAACTCCAAACTGGTTGTCGTTCACAGGTATAGTAGGAGACCCCTGGCTTTCCTACAGCCAACACATGTGGCCTAACTAGCTTCATCTGCACCAGGATATTTCTTTCAGATGCTTCCCATGGTCAATACTGCTTCTGCCATTTTAATCACACAAGGATTTCTACTTATTCCTTTTCTCGAATATTCTCTCCCTTGCTTTCCCACTGAATAGAAAAGCACCAACTCTGGTTAGCAGCAGGGGGCAGTGTTAGCCCATTAGCTCTAAGGAGTAAAGAAAAAAGTGCTATGCATTCGTTCATTCACTTATTCATTTCAGCAAGTCTTGATTTAACATCTCTTGTGTGTTCTCCAATGAGAGGGATGTGAAACAAACATAAGATGTGACATCTGCAGAGCAAGTAGGTAGACCAGGCACAAAATAACTTGATACCTGTGGGACCTGAATACCAACGATGCATGTTGTGAGGTTATAGAGGAGAACAGCGTTCAGGGTAAGCTTGCATAACGCAGGAAGAATTTGTAAAGCAGTTGATCTACAGAGGTTCCTTAAGTGAGGAATAGGATATGGAGTGGTAAAGACGAACACATCACAGGCAACACAAGCAAAAGCAAAGACACGCTGCTGTGAACATCAGCACAATAACCTTGACAACCAAGTATTGTGTTGGCAAATATTACTTCTGCCACTTAACAATAATCATCATGGCTCATGTGGGTGGCAACTTTTGCAACCATGATGTCACTTGGCCCTACTGCAATCCCGTTACTTAAGTTCTTAAGGTATTACCCTATTTTGACCAATGAGAAAATTAAGCCTCCTGGAGGGAAAGTGACTTGATTAAGATCACACAAATCGTCACTGGTAGTAATAGGGTCCACAGGTAGTTTTCCTCCCTGCTAATGCTGAAGGAAACCCGGAGTTTTGTGACACAGACCTTCCCGCAAGTGAGGGTTTGGGATGTAGAGTACATAGGATAAATTTCAGCCACTAGGGCTTCCTTTAGGTTGCTAGGGGATGCGAGGTGCTTGATGGAAAGCTAGACTGAGCTGCTGGGGCTTAAACCTCAGGGAAGACTCTGAGAGCTAGGGAAGCAGAGATGGGTTGTTAGGTGCCTTGGGATACCAACATTAGTAAAATCGGCATAGGTGGAGTTGGAGGGAAAAAGGACAGGTATCAAGGAGACCGATGAGGAAAACACTGCAAAAAGAGAAGGTGCAGGCAGGGGAGATTTGGGAGCAGTCTGCCCCAGGGGGAGGGAGATTGTATCATTGTCATTATCTGTAATTGCTGTCATATGGAAATAATACAAAGCAGACTGGCTTCTAATTGGTTTTATATTGGTTTGAAATTCTCTACAGACAGCATCCTTCCCATTGCCTGTTCCCAGGAGGCTCCATCCCTTGGAATCCTCTCCTGTCTACACTGGGTCCGCCATTGTCAAGACACACGTGAGTCAGGCGGGCAGAGGTGGGACGTGGTAGTCAGAGACTAAGAAGAGACTTTTAAAGGAAAAAGAAACAAGCATTTGGGGGCTACCAAAACAAACAAACAAAACAAAACAAAAAACAAAAAACAAAGGGAGAAAAATCATGAGTCTGAGATGTTGATCCTAGGAAAATAATAACATTATTGAAACAAACAGGGACAAAAAGGGAAAATAAGCAGACTCTGTGTGGAATGTGACTTTACTGGACATGAGAACTTCCACCTGGCAACTGGACACTCAGATGGAATATTTTAATGCAAACGTATTTCCTACTATCTTTATTGTTTGCATGATGCTCAGCTTTATCTTCACTGTAAAACTTGTAAATGATCTTCTTGAAAGGTTTTTCACAAGTAAATAAAATGAAATAATGGGAAAATTTTCCAGGTCATTAGTATTATCACTCCTTGCTTAAAACCTTTTCACTGACATTAAAACCAATTTCAGGGTTCTTATGATTACAGAACTCTGCCCCCTGGAGCTCTTGCCTATGTTTTCAGAATACATATGGTGCCATTTTGTTCTCCGCTTCCTACCTAGCCCCTACCATCTCCTTGTGTTGCCACTCAGAAATTTATATTCTCTTGGCTGGATTTTTTTTTTTTTTTGGTTGTTGTTGTTGTTGTTTGATACTAGGGATTGAACTTGTGGAGTTCTGAACTACATCCCCACCCTTTTGAGACTGCGTCCAGGCTAGCCAGGAATCTGTGATCCTCCTGCCTCGACCTTCTGAGTAGCTGGATAGAACACTATCATTCTACAACCACTCCAGCTGCACAAGGAAATTTAAACAGTAGGGTAGTTTCTTTGGTACTGGGAGACGTTACAACTAGCAGAGTCCTGGACAAACATGAGCAGTTGGTCACCTTCCGTCATGTTTCTGCTGTCATCTTGGATATTTCTTCCTGCAGGAAGCCTTCTCTGACCGCCCACACTCCTAGACCTAGCTCAGTCTCCCTGCCGGGTAGTTCCGCCCCACCCTCTGTGCCCTTCCTTGACCTGTCTCTCACTCCCACTGAGGTTATGACTGTCTCCTCTTCTACAGTAGCTGCTTTTGTGCTACCTCCACTCTCACAGTCCCAGTCCAAGCCACCATCCTGTTTCTGCTGAATGATTGCCGTATCCTCCTAACCTTTCTCCTTACTTCCACTCTAGTCTCCTTTCAGAATATCCTTTCAGTAGTATATTTAAAACATGAATCAGATCATGTCACTCCTCTGTTCAGAATACTCTTTGCTTTTCCCTCTCACTAGCTAAGTTATTATGATGTCCCACAAGCTCTGAGCCAGTGCCCTCTCTCCTCTATGTTCAGTGTACTTTACCCTCCTTCATTTGACTCCATGACGCTCGCTCCCTTATTGCCCCCAGAGCATGCCTCGCGTGCTCCTGCCCAGAGTCTTTGCATCTACTGTTGCTCGTGCTTGAACTATTCTTCCCTCGGGTGTCCACGTGACTCATGTGTATCACATGGAGATCAAAGTGCACAGTTCAAGGGAGGTCTGCTGCAACATCTCTTTGTAGTTGAATTCTTACAGTTGCCACATCTATCATTCCTCATTGCTTAATTTTTTTCTTGCATTTACGATCTAACTCTATATATTTTACCTGATTTATGTTGTTTATTGAATACTTCCTTATATTCAGAAAATATATTCTAGGGTAGGAATTTGCCCATTACTCTACTTCTAGAGTTACAACAGTGCATGACACAGAAAACAAACCGAGAAGTCATCACTGATTAGGGGGCTGGGGATATAGCTCAGCAGCATAAGCACCTGCCTGGCAAGCGTGAGGTTGTGAGTTTGATCCCCGGTACAAAAGAAAACAAAAAGATGTAGTCACTGATTGAATGATTGAATGCAGGAATAATTAACACAGTGGGCAATAGACAGAGAGTTACAGTTGCAGATCAGCCACTGATGATTTGAGACTTGCACTTGAGGAAATTATTTTCTAACTCTGTTGTTAATTTCTCCAACTATGAAAGGAAAGAATTGGATTCAATACTCTTTAAAGATGCTATACATTGAGATATTCTCAAAATACATGGAAGTAAGAACCAGAACCCAAATTTATTATTAAGCGGGGTGCAAAAGCAAGAAGCTAAGATTAACAAGGTTAGGAGGAGCACTATGCAAGTCCCAACTGGGGAAAAATATGTACAAGAGACATGAGAATTTCCTGTGTGAGGAAACGCAAAGAGGACCGGGGACCAGGCCAAGCTGACATGCACAATTCATTGTGAGGCTAGGTTTGGCCTCACCCGAAGGATAAACTGTCCTAGCACCCTGGAAAATGACATCAGGCCAAGCCGATTCCCATCTGATTGAGAAGTCCTGCACTGATACAATTTGGGACTGGAACTAGAACTCTACCTGGAAATCTTTCCACACACCTGCCTAATGGCAGAGTGGGTGTATTTTCGTATTAGTCATCTGAGGACAGAGGGCTTAGGAGAAGACTTGTAAGTTTTAGGTAGTCCTGTTGGGAAAATGTCAACACTTCAGAAAACAGAAACAGTCCATCATGCACATTTCTATCAAGTGCCATGCAATCTCTGGCCTGAGGAAGAATTCAGCCACCATCTCAGAGAAGATACTTGGAGAAAGAGTGCCAGGGACTGATTTTAAAGGTGACACTTCAAGAGCCCCAGTTGCCACACCCTGGACTCAAGGGACCAGACCGGTTATTCAACTTCCCTTGTATAGCTACTGTGTGAATACAGTCTTGAGCACAGTAAGGTCAGTGAGTTACTACTCCACGGTAACCAAATCTGCAGTGTTTCTGTGATTATCAGGTAGATCTCCCTGTGATGTTGTGGTTGAATAGGATTTTGCTGTTGTCACCTCGTTTGGTAACAGAGGAATGGCAAGTGTTGCAAGTGTAGTTGTCACTGTTGAAATGTCCTTTTGGCAGCTCTCGTGTGTGTGTGTGTGTGTGTGTGTGTGTGTGTGTGTGTGTGTATTTACCATTGTTCTCAGTCTTGACAGAGCAGCTCTGGGAACTTGGTTTCCACCTCAAGGAAGTAGTCTTGGGTTGGATTTAGATCCAGCTACTAGATATCACTCTTATTTCATGCCGGACTTTGTATTGGCTATTTTTTGGTGCTCAAAATCCTGTGACTTAGTAGAATCCAAACCACTGGTACTACTTACAGATAAGGAAATTAAGGTGCTGAGATGTTAAGGACATGCTTAAGACCTTACTGAGAGCAAGTTAATTTTTACAATATGTCTCCATCAGGTATAGCAAAATCAAACCAAAAAGAATATTTAACATCTCAACACTTTACTTCCCTTATCTGTAAGTAGCACCAGTGGTTTGGATTCTACTAAGTCACAAGATTTTGAGCATACAAAGTCTGGCATGAAATAAGAGTGACATCTATTAGCTAGATCAAAATCCAACCCATGACTACTTCCTTGAGGTGGAAACCAAGTTCCCAGAGCTGCTCTGTCAAGACTGAGGACAATGGTACACACACACACACACACACACAAGCTGCCAAAAGGACATTTCAACAGTGACAACTACACCTGCAACACTTGCCATTTCTCTGTTACCAAAAGAGGTGACAACAGCAAAATCCTATTCAACCACAACAGCACAGGGAGAGCTACCTGATAATCACAGAAACACTGCAGATTTGGTTACTGTGGAGTAGTAACTCACTGATCTGTACCTGATGGAATGGACAACTATTGTGAAGATCACAAGATATACTATAGTAGCTATTGTGTTTTCCTAGTTTCCTGCTTTGATGATCTGTACCAATTTTGCTGCTTTGTTTGGATTGACTTTGTTCTGTTTCGTTTTGTTGGATTTTACTATCTTTAAAATAAATAAAAATAAAAATAAAGTTATTTCTCTAAAGAGCTAATTCTTCAAATTTTAAAATCTTAGGCAAAATATCACTCTTACGAAGAGGAAAACTCAAAAATGCTAGGATTGAAGCAAGTATAGGAATTTGGAGGCCATCTGCTGAGCCCACCCATACCTTCCTCAAGGGTCTCCATGGAGTTCTCTGGAATACAATCCCCCAGGAGTGCAGGGGGACTCCCACTGCCTGCAGTGACGTGCTATGCACCGAGAAGTTCCTGCGTACCCGGATACAGACCCTGGACTCTTTCCTCTAGATGAGCACTCAGGAGTCAGAACCCAAATATGGCACTCTCAATTTTTTCATAGTTTACAGAATTACAGATGGCAAAGAGTGCAAGAAACCTAACAAATCAACAAGTTCAATAATGCCACATACTTAATAAAATGATGAGTCCTGGCAAATTAGGGCAGTCATCTAGCCATTTGTTCTCAATTTTCCAAAGAAGTGATGATATATATATTTACATATATATTAATATAACAGTAATTGTATCCAAATAGGACAAATAAAGCTCAAGGCAGGACTCAGGACACCCTCCATGCCAGGCCTTACCTTCTTGTCTATGTTAGGAGGCCCCAGGGGTTCAAGAGACAGAATCAAGGCAGTCAGAGCACTATGGGCAGGAAAGTGACTATTTATAAGTGGTCTGGACTAAGTTAATAACTAAAAGAACCACCCTGGTGGATAACAGTGGAGAATCAGCTCTGGATTTTAAGCATTCCCACAGCACATTAGAAATTTCTTGTTATCCCTAAAATAGCTTTTTCTTACTGCCAATGCCCCTTCCTTTTTAGGCAGGGAACAGGAGGCAGGACGGAGTAGACGCTCTGCCTGCGAAGTGTCACCTCAAGAATTCCACCCAGGTCCACACAGGTGTGAATACCTGAGGGGCATCGCCATGCAGATAGTGCTGTCTCCAGTAATTGGGTTGACATCATCAAGCAGCCTTAACGGATTTGAATTCTTTCCATAGCTCCTGTCACCACCTATCTAGTGGTGAAAACCCCAGGTTTGAAGTTAAGTGATTATGCAGAAGCAAATAAAGGAAACTAAAATGTCACAATCTCCAAGAGAAAGGATTTCTCCTAGGTCCTGAGCAAGACTCCAAAGGGAAAAATGCAGAGTCCCAGTTACCTACGATGGGGCACAGATCCTAGACACTTAGAAATGGTCATTAAGCAATGGTCACTTAGTCTAACACACTGTGTAAAGCTTGAGTCATCCCTGTGTAAATGAATCATCCCTGACCCCAACAAGATTGACTGATTGCTGATTGGATCAAAATGGACTGCTCTATTCCTGAATGAACCTTAGTCTCCTTCACTTCTAGATCTTTCTCAAGATAGCTTTTTTCAGAGTGCAGTGGCTCTTCTGATTTCTTTACTTCTTTTTGGATCTACTAGTATCCTTCCTCACTTGAGATGATAAATTCTTAAAGAACTCTTCTCTGATCCCCAAAGTCTTCATTTAAGTGCCACTTAGAAAACTTCTATAACTACTGGAACTTCACACATGTAGCCTTCATACACTGATGTTTTCATCTGACTCCCTTCCTAGACTATGAGCTATTTAGAGTGGGGAAGACTGGCTCTGTGATGCAGGTTTTGTTGTTGCTATTAGTTAGTTTGCTTGCTTGTTGGAAAATAATCTTGCTCTGTAGTGCAGACTGGCTTTGAACTTACTTATGTAGCGTAGGCTGGCCTCAAACTCATGGCAATTCTCCCGTCTCAGCCTCCTGAGTGCTAGGATTAGAGGCATGCACCACCATGTGTGGCTGTCTTATGCTTTTACACCAGAACCTGCTACAGGTCCCAATTCAATTGGAACATTAAAGGATATGAAAGAATAAATGAATGATTTGATGTGTCTTGACTTCTTATAAAGTACATGCCTTCATAGACTTATATATCATTACATCATGCTTATGAAGAAAATAAGACCCTTTATGTCTGTAAGATATAATACTTTAATTCCCATTTTACAGATAAGGAAAGCAGGTTCAGAGAGGGAAGCATCTGATATGTATTTGTGGCATATGTGACCTATCAATCAGGCTAAGTACTTTCAAATCTTTTATCATCTTCACCACCCTCATAATTCACCTTTGAAAAGCTATTTTAACCACAATTTTAGGTGTTATTTATTGGGAAAACTTGCATATGGTGAAATTTATACTTTTCAAAGTGTGGGTCTTTGAGTTTGAAGACATGCACAGTATCATGACACAAAAATGTTCTCTCCCCGTGTCGCCCTGTAGAAGCCCCAAGTGTGCACATACACACACACACACACACACACTCATTCTCGGGCAATCACTGGTTTGTTCTCCATCCTGGTAGTCCATATAATCACATTGCTAACAAATAGAAAACCAAGGCTCACAGAGCCAAAGTAACTTGCCCAGGTTAAGTAGCCAGCAGATTATTAAATTTTACCTTTGAACCCAGCACTTCTAGCTCTCCGTAAAGGTGGAAAATCTGAGGGTGGAGCCAAGGAAAACAGCAGTCACCTCTGCTTACCTGCCTCTTGCCTTCCATAGAGAAAGCTCTGTTTTCAGCACCCTGTGAGAGGCAGACCAACACACAGCCTCATTACCAAAGGTGAAATCTGATGATGTTCCACCTCTGATCTCTCCCTAGGTGCTAAGGAAAGACTCTGTTCCTACCCAGTAGAATTATCTGAAAACCATTACCCTCTGCAGGCAGCTCGATAGGGTATGGTGTAAGAGATTGGCCTTTTTCCAGTTCCCTCACTTATCTGCAAGAGAAGCAGGCTCTGAGAGGAGGTCACCACTGAACATTTGACTCCCAACTCCCAGCTCCACTAAGGCCTCAGGGCGCTTTGCCAGACATGGGTGAGACTACAGGTGAGCCTTGTTCGCACGAGGTGGGTGCTGCCGCTAATTGGGTTGATGTAATTGACTGTCCTAGTTGTTCACCTGGGAAGTCGGCCATGCTCTCAGCAAGAGCAGCCTACCTGGGCCAGCCTGCTGCAGTGAGCACAGAGCTCACAGGAGCTCCGAAAGCAAACAGGTTTAGAGGCAGCTTCAAAGGTAGAGAGCTGTGCAGCTGCTGGGAAAAGGCCATTTCCCTGGGAGGCGTTGGCTCCACAGGCTAGAAGGGATACAGAAATCATTTTATCTTCATCTTGCTTTTAATCAGGGTGGCAGGATATTGGTGCCACTTCTGTCTAAAGGTAATCTCTTTTTTAAATAGAAAAAAAGTCTTGTATGAGGCTAAAGGATGATAAATGAGCAGTGATCTGCCCTGACATTTGCAAGAAATAGCTATAAACCTCCTGCTTCTACACTGGGTCCCCTGCAGCCTCTTCTCCCCATCATCCTGAGATTTCAGCCCTCTGCAGTTCTCCCATTAGAAGATTCCTTGGGAAGCAGTTCATGGTTTCTGAGGACTGATCTTTCCCTTGAGGTACACAACTTTTGCTACGCAATGCCATCTATTCATGAAGTTGGGTCTGCACCAGAGGGCTTCTCAGAACAGTTTCCCACATGTGTGAGGGGCAGCAGCCTTCAGACTTTGCAGCCTGCATCCTCCGTGATTGACCAACCCCAGCTTGGAGCACAAAACCGGAGACAGCAAAGAGTGAAAGAAAGTTCACAGACTGCAAACATCCCACTTCCTACTGTGGTTACCAACTCACTGGTGATTTTGGAAAAGGTGTTTGTTTACCTCCTGTATGAACATTATCCTTTTTTTGCACATGCAGTGAAATAAATGATCCCTGTTTACAGGGTAGCAGAGATAGAATGTTAGATGGCATGCAGAGCATAGTATTAATTAGTAGTCATTCCTATCATCATCATTGTCATCATTCTTGAATAGTTCAGTGTAACTAATGTTTGGGTATTTCTGTAATTTACCTTCTGAAGGTGTTCTCTGCTTTTTGCCATCAGTCCTTGATATGGTCTGGTATGTGGAATCTATTATTCCTGAACAGGCCCTCAGAGCCTGTTCTCTTCTACCCTAAACTGAGTTACATGTCAAGAAATATGTAGAAGAATCCTCTCTCCCTGAATTCAGAGTTCAGGGTCCAGGACCAAGCTAACGCTGCCACCCCTCAGTCAATTCTTCCTTACCCTACCTGGACTCCTCTGGTCCTTCAGAATCAAAATTCCATCCTAAGTGACAGTTTATAGCAAACAAACAACAATGCCAACATGAAAATCCAGATTTTTTTCCTTTTCTACCCCACTAGCTTCCCTAATGGAGAGAGGGAGATGTACCGAAAGTAGGTACAAAGGAACTTCCTTGGACTTAGAACATTTTGCATCTCCGTCAATCTTTGCCTATTTAGAAAGATTTTCTTGTCCTATCTGGTTATCAGAACAGAGAGTGTGACTCAGAATATGTGTGTTTAAATCATAAGATGGGAGATAATTTAAATGCAGAAAACTATCTTTTACGCCACGGGTAACTACTGGTGTGGGCGTGGTAGATGCTATGGTTGATGTGTTGCCTATTTCTTGGATTGAAGTGATAGCAGGTCCCCTCACCTCACCATCTTTTGAGTTGCCTCATCTCCTTCCCTTCTTAGACCTCAACAGTCCGAAAATAAAGGCATAATTAAAATGTATATGGATGCATTAAAGAACTGACTTAACAAGGCAGTCCCTTCATTCATAGGAATGCTGGTGGCTTGTCTGAAATTCAGAGTTAATTTAAGTGCCTCTGTGCACTGAATGTCCATAAAATTTTCATCACATTAATACCTGGAATTTGAACATCTACTTTCATCTTTGGGCTTTGAGGTTGCATTGACATTGAATTGGAATCTTTGTGGTCAGATTATGAGGGCTAGGAGAAATTTTTGAAACTAGGAAATCAGAAATTATGGACTAAGGCAGTGACGGCAAATCTTTCAGAGCCCTCAACTGTACAAACAGTGCACATGTGCCATTGGTTTGCCACCACTGGATTAAGAGACTAACGTGTGATCTTTGTGTCCCCTGACTCAGAACTATGGAATCTCTCTATTCTTAATCACTCTTCCAGCCATTTTTCCATCTTCTTTCTCCTCCCTAAAATGAAAATCATAAGTAGCTCTTTCTGATGCTATACAGAAGTATGCTAAAAAATATAAAAGAGAAATATTAGTAATCAAAAGCAATGTTTATCTAGATGTTGGGGCTAAAAATGAACTTGTTTTGTATTCTCTTCCCATATTTTCCAGTTTTTAACAATGAAACATTTATTAATTTTGTCTTGTATATATTTACATGCATATTTCATTATATGCAGTGACTTACAAAGTCCTCTCTATAGTATAATACATCAGAATGTTATTGCTGTTTAGGCATTATTCAATTTTTTGTTCACTGTGTAAACTCTTGGGTTTCACCTCCTCCTTTCCTAGGAGATCAGCTCCAAACAAGAGTCCTCCTGTTCTCCTGTAGTCATTATAAGGCTGTGCTTTCCTGGGCCAATGCAAAATGTAGCGGATAGTGCAGTCCCAGTCCATCCTGCAGGATTTCATCTCTTGAGATCCAGACCTGGTTGAATAAGGAGAACCAGTGGGTGAGAGAACTTTGGGTGGAGAATAAAGCACTGAGTCACTGCATTCTCACCAGATGTCAATTGTAAGGCTTCAGCCCACCCAGTAGCCTAAGGCAAAGTCTCTTGGCCACTGCTTCCACATCTCTGGGTCCTGCTGCTGACCAGCCATCCCCTCTGGCACCTTATATGGGAAAGCTAATTAGAAAACTCATCTTGCAAAAATGCTGATGAGAGACCTTTCATAGAGTCCAACCACTGTGCCCAGAGGCTCTGTGACTCAATGGTGGAGCTGTCTTCTAACACCCAGACCTGATCACTCTTCAGCCCAAAAAAGGAGGTGACCTAGCTGGCAAAGGCCAGGAAAATTCACACGAGCCGCTCAGAAGGATTAGACATGGGAGTGGCCCGTTCTGATGGTGCTCCAGAAAGTACTAGTTATGCCCATGATGTCAGGGCAAGGGGGAGGTCAACCAACTCATTTATTAATTCATTTATTTCAAAATATATATGGTCTGCCCTTAATGTACCAAGGGCTGCATTATTTGTTATGAGGAAAACAAAGATGAACCAGATAGCCCTATTGTTCATGTCTAGTTACAGGGCAAGATAGAAGTTAAATATTAAGTGTCATGTAATTACTATTTTAAAAAAAATGTATACAAGAAGCCAAGGAATTAAAAAGCCAGGGGTAGCTTAGCTTGACAGGCACGGTAAGTAAAGATTCACATAGGAGCTAAATCAGATTTCAAAGGATGGTGACAGCTTACCAGACCCTGAAACCTAATCCAATTAGAGGGACACATGCATATTAGTAAATAGGACAAAGAAGACCGAGTAAACCACGTAGCTTTTTGAAAGTTTATGTCATTTCCTAAAACTTCCATGCTCAACCCCAACATTCTCTAAAATTGTTGGAAAATGTTTTGTACCATCCCTAAAATTTGTGTGAAATTTGGTATTTCCAAAGGAGTTTGCCAAATTGAAAGACAAAGAAAAGGAAATAGTAGTATTGAGAGACTTAAGTCTTCCCGAAAAACAACAACAAACCTTGTCTTCACTTCAGGCTGTAGGATATGGTATCTCAGAAAAAAGCTCAGCTTGAGTGGGCTTCCCTTGATTTTTTCCACCCTACCTGCCCACTTCATTATTTAATGTACTTTTTACTAAAATGCCTGAGAACCACCTTTACCCATCTGTGTGTGTGTGTGTGTGTGTGTGTGTGTCTTTTAATGTGGCAAATCTTCATTTTATATTTGGTTTTCTTTTAATTTTTTTCTGATTTCCCAACATCGCCTGGCCTTGGGTGTGTAATGAGGTGTGAGCTTCACCGTTTAACACCTCTGGAAGATAATCATGTAGAGTGTCAGTACTGCTTTCACTCCACTGATGTTCTCCATTTCCTTTCTCTCTTCAGAGCAAAACCATCCAAGCAAAGCTGCACTGTCTGCTCCTGGTTCTCTCATTTGACTCATTTCTGTAGCTTGAAGTGATGAGGAAACAAGGTGCAGGAACACCTGATGATAGGGAAAGGATTTGGAAACTTGGAAGACCAGGATGCTGCCCATGTTTCTGGGAGACAAATCTGAGCAGGGAGGGTGTGTCTTTGCCTCCACGCCTCATTCTGAGCATGAATCCTTTGCACTCATGACTCAGCAGAGAAACTGTGGGAAACTTGAAATAAGAATTCAAAATGACTCTGCTGTTTCATTGCCTAGAGAAAGCAGAATTTCCTCTAGAGAGGTATAGTCTTAAAGTAGATATACAGACCAGGCGTATCTTTCCAAAATAGTCTCACCTAGTACCTTGTTGCCCTTCTTCAAGATCAGGGGGTCCAATGCATAGTTTGTGGAAACAAACTTCAGCTTTTGTTCTTAGACTCTGACAGGGTACGTGCTCTCGCATTCACCCCTTTAAATTAATGTAAAGATGACTTTACCTCCAATGCCTTTCTCCAGTCTGCAAGGATATGACCAAGCCATCTTTCTGGTAACAACACTGTGGTAATGTCATCTTTATATCTTTTATATCTTTATTAGCTGTCCTCAGTTTTTAAGGCAAAATTTCAGCTGATAGAGTCACACATTTGGAGTTCATAGGCTTTCATCTAACTTTCTAAATTTATGTCTCCAAAGTCCTAGCCATTCATGAAACACACCTCTGCTAGAGCTTTTCTACTTAATGTACAGATTTAATCCAATTAGAATAATGTGCTTGAGTACTCAGAACTAAACACCCTCTACCTGCTCACTACAGACTGGGACACATCTATTCTTTTTAGGTTGGATCACATTTTGTTTGAATCTCTAAAATGAAAATTTAAAGTTTATAATGCATAGCTCAGCTTCCTTGAGGTTCTACAAGCCAGAGTAGCTCCTCTATTCTTCAGTAGAAGACCTATA
The DNA here is from genome assembly GCA_004363535.1 of Dasyprocta punctata. Lineage (NCBI taxonomy): Eukaryota > Metazoa > Chordata > Mammalia > Rodentia > Dasyproctidae > Dasyprocta > Dasyprocta punctata. The sequence goes on from RJWM01002626.1 coordinate 26,294, forward strand.
ACATTTTATTTATATTTCTCATTAAGCGGCTTAGAAATTCTTTCCCTCTTAGTACTACTAAATTTTTCCTCTGTAAGAAAAGAAGAAACAGCTGGGCGTGGTGGCGCACGTCTTTAATCCCAGCACTCGGGAGGCTGAGGTAGGAGAAGCGTTGTAAGTTCGAGGCCTGCTTGGGCTACAACGTGAGCGCAAGGTCCGCCTGAACTACACAGTGTGACCCTGCCTCAAAAAACCAGGACTGGGAGTTTGGCTCAGAGACTTAAGTGCCTGTCTGGCAGGGCCGAGGTTGTGAGTTCAATCCCCGGTGCTGCAAAAAAAAGAAACAGACCTAACTTAAAGTCAGAGACTTTTGTCTCTGTTTTATTCAATCAGAAATCCTAAGTACCTAGAATGGTGACTGGCAAGTGCTGGATAGCAAGCAAATACTTATTGAATAAACTAATCTGATTAAATTTCAATTTATATTTCTTAGCACTTATACTATGCCAGGTACTCAGGTAAACTTATCCCCATGCTCCAGGTGTTTTTAATCTTTCTCCATACACTGTATGGAGAAAATGGAATGGAGATGTATGATGCACTTACCAAGAATTTTGTAAATATTTGTTCAGTAAATGAAATCATGAATGAATGAATCCCTTTATAAATGACCAACTCCTCCTGATACACATTTGTTCATAGACAACTGGCTTCTTTCTGCCCCTATACCTTAGATGCCTTTAACAAGGACTTGTGTTGTTTTTTGATGAAAAAAACAAAACAGTATTACATATTTATGCTACCTCTGTTACTGCAAACACTTCTTATGTACTCTAGGAAACTATTTCATTGTTTATTATGGAGCTAAGTGTAAGTGGCACTAAGGAATTATCAAAAAGAAAATCATGAAATGAATGCAAACATTCAAAATCTCATGTACATTACCCCTACAAATTGTACTTAACCCTTTTGTTTGCATACTAGACACATATTATACTTATAACTCACCAATAATCTGTGCTATTTGAATATTCTGAATATGTACTAGAAAACTCATTATAGAGAATTCTCATTGTAATGCTTCTCACTATAGAGAATTAACTTTCAATTTGGGATGCTGCTCTTCAGCTCATTTTAACATTGACCAATGACACATTGACTACAGAGCAGTTGCCACATTCATGAAAACTGTAAGTAGTCACTGTGCTTCAAGTAACTTATGGAGACATTTATGAGGTCAAATTTAGGTTTATTTTCCTCTGTGTTGTTAATGAACTCAGTTCCAAACACACAGCAGGACCTAGGAATGTACTAAATTATCAAACAATTAATAATTAAATTGATTTATTGAATGAATTAATGTTTATTTATATCTTGAGTATGACACACAGTTTTCCTCATTTTAGAATAGTGCAAAAGCAAATATATCAGTTGTGGTGCTGATGTCCTAGCAGTCTAGTAGATAAATAAATTCACAATGAATTAGTTGAAAGTCACATGAAACAATTCCATCAAATATTTACAAATAAATTTTTTTTTTTTTTTTTTTGCGGCACCAGGGATTGAACTCACAACCTCGCGCCTGCCAGACAGGCGCGTGAGCTGCTGAGCCAAACTCCCGGCCCTGGTTTTTTGAAGCAGGGTCGCGCTATGTAGCTCAGGTCGGCCTTGTGCTCGCGTTGTAGCCCACGCCGGCCTCGAACTCACAACGCTCCTCCTCCCTCAGCCTCCTGAGTGCTGGGATTAAAGGCGATACAAATAAAATTTTAAACCCATGAATCAGAGGGTAGCTAACAATAATGAGCATAGATGTAAACATCTCAAAGAAAAAATTAGAAAGTTAAAATGAATTAAATGAATTATACACCAGAGTATCCAAAACCTTCCTAACATTACCCAAATCTACCATGTCAATAGGCTAAAGAAGAAGCTAATATGATCACATCTCTTAAGAGATGCAAAAAAGCATTTGATGTTGTAACACTTATTAATGATTAAAACTCTCAAAAAAACTAGGAATTGGTGGTGAGTAGGTGGGCGTGGAGCCGACTCAAAGTCTCTGGAACTTGCATTTCACCATTGTGTGACGTGGATGACAGATGAGGAGCTACAAAGTTTACTGTTTATCCTGCTCGGTATTGACGTTGCTTTATTTTATTTCTTTTCTATCCCTGTAGTCCTTCATTTTGGAATGGGAATGATCTTTACTCTGTGTCATTGTACCTTGGAATTCTGTGACTTACTTTTGATTTTTACAGAGGTTCACAGTTAAGAGTTTGCCTTCAATCTGAGAAAAGACTTGAACTTGGACTTCGGAGAATTGCTAGAAACAGTGGGACATTGGAGAAAGAAATATTCTCAGCTGTGTGCAGGACAGTTGTACCATGTAAGGCAGAATTATTAAGTTGTTATTGTGTTTATTTGGAGATCATGTGTGGTTTAAGATGTGTCTGTCTATAGAGTTGATAAAGTGTGAAATATTACAGTTAAGCATGATTGTCTCAACTTTTTGGCCTTAGAACCTTCAAGGTGACTGATGAGACAGGCTTCTGGAGTGTGTGGGTGGGTGGTGGAGGCATGACCTTGAAGTTCTGTACCTGCTCCTTCATACCTTCCTGTCTGGCACAATTCCTCTGTTCTGCTCGCTGGTCACCATGAAACAAACATCTTCATTCTGCTATGCCCTTCCACCATGATGTTTCTGCCTTGGAACCAGTCAACCATGAACTAAATCTCCTGAAACCATGAACCAAATTCAACCCTTCATCATTTAAATTGTGGGTTGAATATTAAGTCACAGTGTTGAGAAAACTGAATGATACAGAAAGTAAAATTTTAGTTCTTTTCTTCTTGATATATAGACACTACAAATCCAACCAAAGTCCAATGACTTATTATGTAGATATTCAAAAGCTGCTCCTATAGTTCATATAAAGTGGGAAATGACCCAGAATAGATATCACAACATTGAAAGAGAAGATCAATGTTCAAGGACCTTCATTACCCAGGTTCGAGATTTACTGTGAAGTTACATTGTGAAAGATAGTGTGATATAGCAGTGGAAATAATAAAAAGCCTAGAAATAGATCTGTGCAAATACACTTTAATATTTTTAACAGAAGATCAAAGACAATATGTTATCAAATAATGATCTTTTCAACAAAGTTTCCTGGAACAACTGGACACTTAGAACATCTACATACAAAAACATTAAAAAATCTAGACATAGAATTTACACCTTTTATAAAAATTAACTCTGAGTAAGTCATATATCCTAACTAAAATGCAAAATTATAAAACTCCTGGGGATAATAACATAAGGAAAAATTAGTGTTCTTTTAGTTTAGTGATAACTTCTCAAGGGCAACACCTTTTGGTGTTGTGTACAATGCATAAGAAAAAAATTAGTAAAGTTGTACTTTGTTAAAATTAAAAATTATTCTGTGAAGGAAGGGTCCAGAGAATTAAACAACTAGTCATGGAGTTGAACAAATAGTTTTGCAAAATTTATTTTATAAATGACTGGTACCTAAGCTATCAAAACAACTCAGCAGTAAAAGAAAAAAGAACCCAAATAAAAAATGGGCAAAATACTTGAACAGTCGTTTCACCAAAGAAGATTATAAATACTCTATAGCAAAAACATGGTAAACATTATTCCTATTACAAAGTTAAAAATTAAAGCAACTATTAAAATGGCCAAAAATCAAAACATTAACAACAATACTAATTATTGATAATAAAGTAGAATGACATGAATTCTCATTGATTGTTGATGAGGATACAAAATGATACAGATACTCTAGACAGTTTGGCTTTTTTGTAAAAAATAAATATATTCTTCCTATGATCCAACAATGGTGCTGTTTTAATTTATTCAAATAAGCTGAAAATGTATGTTTAAACAGAAACTTACATGTAAATAAGTATAACTACTTAATGTATAATTTCCTAAATACGGAAGAAACCAAGATGTCCCTAAATGGAGAAAAGTTAAATACATTGTGCTACTTCTATAGAGTGGAGTATTACTGGATATTTAAAAGAAGCTATCAAGCCATGAGGAGACATTGGAAAACCTTCAATGCATTTTATCAAGTGAAAAATCCAATCTGGAAAATCTATACTCTGTGTAATTAGTTTTATTACATCTTGGAAGAGGCAAAACTCTGGAGTCGTAAAATGATCTGCAGTGGTGAGGGGCTCATGGGAAGGGAGGTATAAATGAATGGAGCGTTCAGAATATTTAGGCCAATGAAACTATTCTGTGTTGATAGTGTAATAGTGGGTCCATATTAATATGCATTGTAACCAGTTAAATGCACAGGGCTAAGCATAATGTAAATTATGGAGTTTGATTAATAGTATGTATGCTGGCTAATTGTAATAAATGCAAAAAATACAAGGCCTTAGTATTAATAAAGGAAATCTGAGGATGCTGAGGTGATACAGTACATGGAGACTCTGTACTTTTGATGTATGTTTTTCTGTAAAGTTTAGCCTATTAAAGAAAGTTCATAAACTTTTTAAAGCACTTGATGAAGAAGGATAACAATTTTACTATGACAAATCTAAGAGCAAACTAGAGGTCCAAATCCATAAATTAAACTGATTATTAAATTTTCATGTTTAATATAAAAATTCTTTGCTCTCATACAAATAATCATGTATGTCATTTTGTTACAGATAAGGAGCTGCACTTTTCTGACTGGAAAAATGATCTTATGCCAATGTTACATCAAATGATCTTTATCATCACTTTGTATTATGGAATCTATGAAACAACCAAACGTTATAGGATGTGGTTTAGTGGCAGACAGTGGAGGTAGATAAAGTGCAGTGATAATGATAAACATGTTGAAAATGTCATTTCTGATAATCTTGAGATTGAGGTTTCTCAGAGGGAGAGTCTTAATTGTACAGGAGAGATGATCCAGTATTGTAGCTTCCATTCATTTAGATGTCATTCGATGAACACTTCTTGGGCAATTAAAATGTCTAAGGGAATCAAAAATGAGTCAAACTTGATCCTTCTCCTTGTGAGCTCAAAATGTAGTCATGAACACCTGCAGGGTATAAATTATTAAGTCTGATAAAAATTGGTTAACTCTCGACAGCTTAATGAGACTACAATTATTTTCAGGTAGGAGGAATCTGGAAAGTATCCTGGAGAAATCGGTGATTAAATCAAGTCTGATTCAAGAAGAAAGAGAAGATTTCTGTTAGTAATAGGGAGGGAAAAGAATTGTAAGCAAGGTAGGGATAATAAATAGAGCCAAGGAGAATACAACACAAAAATGAAGGAAGGAAAGGAGTTCATGAGAAGAGGTTTGTAAGAACAGTGTTCTGGTAGCATCTGAGAAAGATAAAATATAAACTTAGAAGACACACATAGAACTCAAAGACTGATTGCCTGATTTTTCATAAATGTCTGTTAGCCAAAACTTTAAACCTGAATGAATTTCTGAAATAAAAATGCATGATCGGAGAATAAAAGGGGGTTGAAGAATAAAACCTTGTAATTTAAAATACTGTTAGGAAACAGAAAAAGGTATTTTCAGAATAGGACAGGTTAATAGAAGACAGAGAATGGGAAATGTATCTTAGAAATGAGAAAAAAGCCAGATCTTTGGTTCAATAAAAGTATCTGTGTGAAACTGTGTAAAGGTGGACTTGGATGAATTTTGACTCTAATCCATTCCATACTCCAATCCTAGAATGTCAATATTCTAATAATATCTCCCATGGCAACATAGATGAAATGATTATCTCAGAGACTTTTTGAAAATCCTTAAGCAGCATCACTATTTTAGGAACGATTCATCTGTATCATAATCTGATATTAGTATATGCGCATACACATCTGTGTCTATCTGTCTATCTATATACCTCTTTAACATAAATTATCCAATATAAACCATTTAAAAAAACCCTTTGAGATAGATGTTTAGTCCCCATTTTCACAGATGAGAAAATTATACATTAAGTAATTTGAATTACTAATAGGAGTGATGAGAATAAACCATAATTTCTCTGGTATAATCCAATACATCAGTTACTATATCACACTATCACCTTGGAAAAAAGCTATAGGGATCCAAACACAGGTGCCATTTGTCTTACAGGTCTTGATACATTTGGAGCTCATTAAAAGACAGGATAACCAGGTAACATTTCAAATAATTATTGAGTGTCTGAATTTCTAGTTAACAATAACATAATCTAATTTATAACAATTTTACATTTTGGAAAGTGCCTTCTTGGTTTTAACATGACATTGCCATCTACCTACATCATCCTGAATCAGAATTATCACCTTGATTGTACAGATGTGAGAAATGAGAAATAAATATGTAAAATACTCTCAGTAATATAGGTGGGTTGAAGCTCCATGCAAATATAGCTGTTCATCTTTCTAGTATGGAATTAAATTTTCAGAAGATAAGGAGAAGAAAGTTCCCCTTTTTGATGTTGCAGTGAGAGCAAATGGTGGCGGTAGTGCTGTGTTGGAAGTGACTCCAAACTGGCAGAATGAGTAGAGGAGTAAACTAGTGAAATTGATCATACAGTGTGGGTAAATAGTAAGGGGTTTGGATCAAGGTTGCAGGTCAACACTCTTGAAGCTACGAGAAGGCCAAAGCAGACAAAGTCTCTTATGAAGTCACTTTGGTTCAATAGTCTCCCTCAGTTTCATGGTGCTTTTTAGTTTCAAAATGATTAGGTACTAATCTCTACCAGAAATAAATGATTGCCTCCCTTTTACCAAACTTAATCTTTCATGAGATAAGGGACCATATCTAAACTGGTGCCTGAATAATGTAATCTTTTCTGGATTAATAGTGTGTAGAGGCATGTATACTGAATAAATGAAGTGAGATAAAACTGTCCTTATCATAGTATTGGTAATGCATCTTTTCTCTGCACCATCTTCTATTTCTATCAGCATTCTGGAAAAGTGATTCAGTTTCACCTGAAGGGAAAAGGAACTAAGTGGTTGGTAAGGCTGACGACATGTGGTGTGACTAAGTATTTCCAGAAATGAAGGGTTGATCTTTTCCCCTGTGGCAAGCTACTGTGTGGCAGTTATTTTCCAGAGACTCCCCCGATTTGGTTGCCAATTTCCTTAATCCAAGACCAGTTAGTACCTATTGTGAAGGACAATAAGAAAATGGTCTTTTTGGCGGCTATTCTCACGCAGATCATAAAACTTTACCAATTTATGGTGAGGGTGGAGTAGAGGGCAGAGAATCTAATGAACCAACTTTACAGCATGGATTTTTTTTTTAAGGTTTGGTGATTTCTAATGAAATGGAACTAAATGTAAGTATTTTTCCAATTGCCTGGTTCTTGCACTTGGCAGCACATGACAATCATATGGGGAGATTTCAGAAGACTATTCTTGTCTAAGCTTTGAAATTTTCCAAGATCCTCAGTTTCTAATGTGAAAAAAAGTTTGAGAACCACTAATCTTATAAATAACCTTTTATTTGGGAAATTTGATTTCTAAGATCTTTTCAGCTCCATTACCCACTTTATTTCCAAAGCTACTTCCCACACTGATCTAAGCAGGGATTCTTTCTTCCAGTCTATTGAAGATATCAAGTCAGTAGCCAGTGCCCTCATTCCATTTCAACACCTTCTTCCATTCGATAGCCAATGTTCTCCTCGGGATGAATGAAGGGTACAACCTAGACAGAGGGGTTCATGGTGCAGAATACACAATTATATGAAAGTCGGTCACTATGAGGAACACTTGAACTCTGAAGACTTTTCACTATGTGTTAAGATTCCTGCATTACAAAAAAATCTGCAGGGCTTCAGAGAATTGTTTCTTTCTTTTTTTTTTTTTTTAATATTTTACTAATAATAGAAGACAAGACAGAAGAGAATCCCCCATACTTGCTACATTGCCCACTGTAAAGTGATGCTTGGGTTGCTGACCAGAGGCCTGGCCGAATCTACAAAACAAAAGTTGGTTGATGTTCCTTGGTTGCTATCAATTTAGCCAGACCTCTGAAACAGCAGGTTGTTGACCGGGGGTGGGGGTGGGGGTATTGTCCCTGATTCCAAGCCCGCGTGCCGGTGCCGCTCAGGCCGGGCGGGGGCCCCGCGAGGAGCCCCTCTTGTTCTCCTCCAAGGTCCTGGGTTCAGGACCCCGGAAGGCAGTCCATGTTTAGTCTTGATCGGTGCCTGCGCCGCTCGGGCCGGGCTTAGTCACCTTCATTAAAGTCACCTAGGGATTGTGCCAAAATGCAGATACTCATCCCCAACTCAAAAGAACCTGGTGTGGCCAGTCAGAGATGGAACATGTGAGTTTGCTTGTTACAATGCCCAAGGTATCCTTGTGCCTACTGAAGTTAGAAGACCATAGCTCAGTGGCATTCTTGATGCTGCCGCCTGTTCCAGTTTCTGTGTTTTCAGGATCTTGAGGTGGCTGTGACAGCACATTTAAAGCCACTAAAGGAAAAGAACCTACAGAAGTGCTTCTAAAAGTGAAAAGAAAAATGAGAATGAGTGTATTTGAAGTAAGGAGGGATATTTTGAGGGTCATTAATGGCCATTTGTCTTTTACTATAATAATTTTCTAAAATTTGAGTATTCATTGTATTTTCCAATCACATCTCATATACCGTATGTAGTTCTATATTATTCATGGACCTTATAAAGTTGTAAGTTAATTTTAGTTAATATGCTATTTATCTCTTATTTATGTATGAAAGTAACCCAAGATGATAGCAAAAAAATCACTAATTACAAAGGTAAGTCACCAAGTTGAGACAGTGCTTAGAATCTAAACATGTTGCGTGAAATGATCACAAACGCTTATATAGAGAAAAGGGCACTATTCTTAAGGGAAGTATCCCTGGCAGAATATAGATCCTAGCTTCTGATTAGCATTTTTGATTTGACAGTGTACTAAACCGAAGGTGTGAAACCTTTGGTAGAGAGGAGGGGCACTGGAGGAGAGGGAAAGAGAAGGAAGACGGTAATATTGATTGAAAATAATGAAAACCTATCATGTGCATAAACCAATATGTCAAAATGGTACCCATGAATTTGTGCATAAAAATTTGTACTAACACAGTTGAAAAATCTTTTATCAACTATTACAAGATAGTTACTGAAAGTTGTCCACTTTGAATCTCCAATGCGTCTGGCTATGTGTGGAGAATACCCGCATGTCAGTCCAGTCACCATTGGGGGATTGCTTTCTTTGCTAGTTTAAAGAGAGAAGTAACAGAATAGTTGTACACTTTCCACTTTGTTTTGTGGGAAAAGGAGGGAATAATTGATTTCCTAAATAATGTAGAGACAATTGGATGCTCTAGAAAAAATACTTAATGATCATCCATATTAGAGAGCTAAAGTTCAAACTCCAAACATTTTTCGACAAACAAAATGAACTACTCAGTGAACTTTCCTATACATAAATATTTACCTGTATCTTTGATAAGATCATCAAGTAGATTCTAAGGCATAAAAATTCCAGGTCAAAGGATGCAATCATTTGAAAACTCTTTGAACATGGTACCCAGATAATTTCCTGCAAGATTACAGCAATTTACATTTCTGTCAAAACGAATGAAGTGTTCACTTGACCTTGTCTGAAGTACAATTTGTTATCAATTAATAAGATGGAATCAAAGTAATAATTTTATCGAAATCTTTTATAATCAGTACAAAATGATCAGATTCTCTTTTATCATTGTGTATAAAGTTAGCTTTTACTTCCATTGGATGTCCTTCATCAAGCTGAAGAAATTGTGTTCGATTCTTATTTTGATGAGAATTGTCATTAAATTATGAATGGGTATTGAATTTTGTCAGTGCTGTGTCTGCATTTATTGAAATGATGACCTTCTCACGTTTATTCTGTTTATATTATGAATTCTGTTTATTACTTATTCTGGGATAAACCCAATTAAGTGTATTATATTATTATTTCTGTATATTACTGAAATCAGATTGCTAATATTTTGATAGTATGTTTTTTGTTTGCCTTCCTCAAGAATATTGGTTTTCTGATTTTTTTCTTATAATTTTTCCATCTAGTTTTCATAGCAGTGTAATGGCTCATAAAATAAGGGGGTAAGTCCCTCATATTTTACGCAAGAGTTTGTGTAGGATTGGTTTGACTGTTTAAAATTGTGTTAGCCAGAATTCACTAAAGAAGGCATCTTAAATTGGTTTCATGTGGGTGAAAACTTCAAATTGTGGTTTCCATTGCTCTTTCAGTTGCTCTAATAGTCATAGACCTATTTCATTTTCATTGGTTTTGGCAATTTGTGTCATTCATGATCATTGTCCATGTCACTAATGAAATAAGTTAAGTCCTATATACACATATATTTACAAGTATTTCCTATGTAAGCAACTATCTATATTTTAAACTAAACATGAGTTCAGACTGGTGTTTCCAGAGAGAATCTATTACCAGGTAAACAATTTTAGCCTTTTTTCCTTGCTTTCCTGTAAACTCCCACTCCAACAGTGAGAAAACTGACTCCTATTCCCAGCCATTAATGTATTAATTGTTCAATTCCAGTATGCATGTTCAGCGCTATCATGATTGGTAGCTCTACCTTTCTTGGAAATAACTCTATTAATTAAAGTACAGTGCTTTTGTATAGCTTGTTTCTTTTTAAATTTTATACATTCAAGTAATTTTCAAAGTTTATTAATTTAAGCACCTTTTCTCTCAAAAAGGTCAATGAGATTGTTTCATATACTTGTTATACAGTCAAATTCTCACGTTACAGTCTGTACTCTTTCCTACAATCCCCCATCTTCCTAAATGATCTTTAAGCATGCATTCAGGTTTATATTTTGGGTTGTAAGTTTCTGTAGATTTTGATAACTGCAGGAAGTCATGTGCACACCAGTAGCTTTCACACAGGGTCATTTCATTGCTCTAGAATTCACCTGTATTTCCCCTATTCAACTGTCTTCCACTTAAACCCAGCAACCACTGCTGATTTTATTCTCTCTATAGTTTTGCTCTTTCCAAAATGCCATGTATTTGAAATGATAAGGTTATAGCATTTTCAGACTGCTTTCTTTCACATAACTACCAACATTAAATACTCTTCTAAGTATTTTTATGCCTTCAGAATTTACTTATATTTATCAAAGAATATTATTTTGTTGAATGACTGTATCACAATTTGTGTATCTCTTCATGTAGTGAAGGACGTTTTTGTTGCTCCCAGAATTGGTGAATTTAAATAAAGCTGTTATAAACATTTATGTACAGACTTTTGGTGTACTCTTCTAATCAATTAGGAGTATGATTTCTGTATCAATAGGTTTACTTTTGTAAGCATCTGGTAAAAAATACTCCAAATTGAATATAACATTTTGCATAACCACTAACAGTAACCAAAAATTCCCTGTTTTTCTGTATATGCTCTATTAATTAGTATTGCAAGTAATACGTTATGCTTTGATTTAATTATTCTAATAGATGTTTAATGGCAACTCATTGCTTTAATTTTCAAATTCCTAATGACAAATACTATTGAGCCTATTTTCATGTTTATTTGCCACATATGTCTTCCTGACTTAGTATTTGCTCAGACCCTGTGCTCATCTTTGTTGGATTCTTTGTTTTCTTAGTGTTAATTCTTCAAGGTGTACCTTTACATTTTAGATACAGACGCTTTATCATATAAGTGATTTTGCAAACATTTTCCCTGCAGCTGTGGCTGGTGCTTTTACTCTGAGCGTTGTCTTCAATAGACAAGCTTTGAGTTTTTCAGAAAGTTCATTAGTTTTTAAAATTTCGGAGATGGTGCATCTAAAAACTCATCACATACTATGCTCTCACTGTTAAAATGATTTTGCACCTTCCTCAGTTGCCTATATTTGTATGAATTGACTTCTGGCCTCTCTGTTCCACCCCACTGATTTTATTTTTGCAAATATATTCCTTTTTTTATAATGCTGTGCTGGGTATTGAGCCCAAGGCTTTGAGCATGGTAGACAAGGAGTCTACAAATAAGACACTTTCCTAACCATGTTATTTTTTTTTTGAATAATGTTAACTAGTCTAGATTAGGATTTAAACATATTTTGAGAATCATTTTGTTAATAGCTAGCTATAGAACAGTATTCTGGGATTCAATTGGGTTTAAATTGAATCTATGTATGTGTGTATGTATGTATCTGTCTGTCTGTCTGTCTATCTATCTATCTATCTATCTATCTATATATCTGTTCAGATTTTTTCTGTCCATGGGTGTTTTGTAGGCCATTTCATGGAATCTGTCATTTCATCAGGGTTATCAAATTTGTAACATAGAATTGTCATAGCATTCCACAGTTATACAATTAATATCCAGGAGGTTAGAGGTGATACTCTCCCTTTCATTTCTGATATTGGTAGCTCGTATCATCTCTCCTTTTTTCTTGTTTTTCTGGCTATAGGTTTATCAATTTTCTGGCTGCAGGTTTGTTAATTTTGTTCATCTTAACAATGAAACAGATTTTTGGTCTAATTTTATCTCAAATTTTTTAAATTCTTAATTTCATTCGTTTTGGTTCATTTTTATTTTTTATTTTCTTCTGCTTGTTTTAGGGTTACTTACTCCTTTTTTCTCTATTTTTCTAAAGTGAAAGATAACATTATTGAATTCAGAGCTTCCTTGTTTTGTAATATATGCATGTATTTTATAAAATTATAAATTTTATAAATTTTCTTTTAACCACACTTTCAATGCTACTTGCCAATCTTGAAAATTTTTCTTCCCATTTTAATTTAATTAAAATATTTTTAGATTTAGGTTAAATTTAATGTATGCCCATGTATTATTTAGAAGTGTATTCTTGATCTCCAAATACATGGGTTTTTTTTTTTTACCTAACTATTAGTTTTTGGTTTTTGTTTGATTCTGTTGTGCTTGAGAGCACACTTTGCATAACTTCTATTCCTTTAAATTTGTAAAAATGCATTTTATGGTCATTGATCTGGTCTTTTTTGGCAAATGTTCCATGTGGGCTTGAGAAATATGGGCATTCTGTTCTGTCATTATTGGATGAAGTATTCTGTAAGAGTCTTTCGGGTTAGATTGATTGGTCATGTGGTTCATGTCAACTTTATCCTTACTGATTTTCTGACTTTTGAACTTCTCTGTTGTTAAAAGAGCAATGTTGAAATCTCTGCAACTACAATAGTACAAGAATAAGGTTTCCTGATTTTTCGTTTTTGTGTTTTGCTGTTCTGTTTTATTTAATATATTTTAATGGTGTATGAAGAAGTGCATACAAATTTAAAAAATGTTGTTTTCTTGGATAATAACCTTTTTACCATTAAATATTACTTCTCCATGCCTCTTAATGATGATTCTTCTGAAATGCACTTCGTATGAAATTAACATTGCTCTGCTGGCTTTTTTTTTATTATAGTTGGCATGATATATCTATTTTCAACCTAAATTTTCGTATTTAAGGGTTTTTTTGTAGACAACATGTAATTGCACTTACCTTGCTTTCTTTTCACTCTGACCTTTCTTTTATCACTCTGTTTTTTCTTCCTTAGTGTATTTAGGCCATTCATATTTAAATTGACTGCTGATATATTTGGATTGGAATCTGTCATGTTTTTCACAGCTTCTCCTTTGTTGCACATACTGTTTTATTTTTGTTGCATTTTTTCTAAATTTTCTGGTTGATTATTATATAAAATTGCAATTACCTTCTCTCAGCATCTTGATTACAATACTTTTAAATTATTTGCTGTTTTCTCTACTGTTTTCAATATTATTTTAAATTAAGTAAAGTTCACTTTCAAATAAAACTGTACCTCTTCATATATGGTACAGAATTTTATAATACAGGATTCTCAATTCCTTCCTTTAATTTCTAGTGAGTTTTTCACTCATTTCACTGATACTTATGCTTTAAACCATACAATTATTTATTTAAACAGTTATGTTTTAGATTAAAAATAATAAAAATGTAAAGATTGTGTTTTAAATTTGCTTCTTATATATGTTCTTTCTTTTGGAAAATGTTTGGGAAAACATACTTTCATGATCATCTGTGCCTAGGAATTTGTGAGAGATTTTAAAATTTAAACTCATTTTAAAATATCATATGTTGCATGATTCAGATTTACTCTTATTCCGTGTGTCTGTTTTGGTGAATTATGTTTCACAATGAGTTTGCTCATTTCATTTGTACACTAATTGATGAAAAGTGTTCTTAACATTTTCTTAATGATATATTATCTACATTAATAAAGAAATACACATTTACTTCCTATTATGACTAATTTATATGCTTTTACTTTCCTGATCATGCTTGCTAAGAGATTAATCCATTTCATTATTATTTCAAAAAGCAGTTCTCTCCTTTTCAGTGTACTCTGCTATGCTTTCGTTTTTTATGTATTAATCTGTGCTCTTATTTTCTTTCTTCTGTTTTTTTGGTACTTACTTTGATGTTTTCCTAATCACTCTTAAAATGAACGCATAAATCACGAAATAAAGCAATTCTTTTCCAGCACAGGTCTGTACAGTGAAAACTTCTTTTTGCCAATTTTAGCTGCATATCAAAAGTTTTGTTATGTCATAGTCTTATTTGCCTGCCATTCAAAATATTTGGTAACGTGTGTTAGGATGTATTTATTGATTCATGGGTTACTTTAAAAATATACTGTTTAACATGGAAATACTGGATTTTAAAAATTATTTTTGGAAATACACTATGTAGTATATTTTTCCAGAGAGTAGAATCTGATTCTTTTTATACTTTAAAACACTAAGATCAAACTTGATATTTACATGAAACAAACATTTAGTACTTACGCTGACTTGTCTGTTTTATCAGTTAGAGAAATTTTAAATCTCATTTATTATTCATGTCATTTTAATTTTTTTACATAGTGAGATTGTGATGTTAGTAAAGACAGTCATAATTGTTGCAATTTTGTTTCTGATTATTTCTAATAATGCTTTACATTTTAAAACCTGTTTTCTCTCATATTATAGGAGACTCACTAGGTAAATTTTGATCAATGTTTGTATATTGTGAATTTACCCTTTCTTTTTATTTTTAATCCCTCCGTATCTTTATGTTTAAAGTATGACTTATAAATGTAATGTTCATTTTTATTTTTCAAAATCCAAATTATATAGTGTCTTCACAAACAGTTTATCACTGACATTTTTATGTTTAAATTCAACATCTTACTATTTGGTTTTTGTTGGCCCCATCTGTTATACCTTTTCTTTTCTTTCTTATTTCCTTCTTCTCAATGAAACATCTTTTTCACTTATCATTCTGATTTCCTAGGATCTTATTACATATAAATTAATTTTTTCTTGTTTTAGTGCTTACCTCAGGAATCACAGCATTTACTCTTATTTTAGTGTCTAATGTAAAATAATATTTTGTTCATTTCTCAGAAAATTAATTGATTTGGGGGTTCTTAAATTCTGTTTACCAGATTCAGGCTTTTTTGTCATTATGGATGAGTATTGAAAATACACATATTTTAAACTTGACATTGTATTACCATTGTTGCTTAAAACTATCAGTGTTAATGTATATTTAATCTTTTTAGTATTTTTCCTACTTCATTTCTGTCTAAAATACTAGCCTTCGGGCATTTCTGTGTTGTCTTCTGAATGCAACCATTTGCTTTGAAAAGGTATTAGTCTTTTTGTTGCTTCCTGAAAAAACAAGTTCATTTTATTGTATGTTCTGAATGTTTACTTTTTACCCTTTTTTAAAAGTAATTTTCCTCCAGTGAGTCTAAGGGCATTGTTTATAAATATTGTGACTGAGGTACATAGAACTTTTTAAATTTGTGAATTAACTTCTCTTGTCTATTTTGGAATTTTGCTTTTCTGTATGCATTTCACTTACCTATTGGGGTTTTTCTCCCTTTTGATCATTTTGCATTACTCTAGAATAGCTAGTAATTTTGAACTGAATTCATGACATTGTGTGTAGAAAGTGGTATCTATCTTTATGTGCTGTATATGTGTGTATCATATATTTGTACACACACACACATATATATATATATATATATACACAAATATATATATATATATATATATATATATATATATATGATACCTCCATTATCTTTTGGAAAGTATTTTATTTTAGCTCACAGATATGTAACTGCTAGATCATCTCAATTCTAAAATGGATTTATAGAAATTTGAAGCCAAATTTTAGTCTCTGTGAGAACGGATCTATTTTACTTTCTTCTTACTCCCCACCAAATCATAAAAGTTATTTAATACAGTAGTTATATTGTTTGACAGTCATTTCAGCATAGTTCATGTCAAGTGCAATGCTCAAGTACAACAACTATATTGACCTTGCTTTACATATTTTTTATTCAAATAAACTCAATCCTTTTGTTTATGATTCTATTGTTTTATTGTATTTATGTTTATTATTGTAAAGATTCTTAGACATTAAAAATAAAACAATTCCCTCATCACTTATCACCCCTTGCCCACATTATTTGGGGTTCCAAATGGGCTCCAGTTAGACCCACATGGATGAATTACATATTTCCTGACAACAGGACTTGCAATCTAATGACAAGTAACAGACAAATGACTGAAATAAGAGTCGAGAAATTATGCATCAGGCACACAAACCCCATTCTTTTTTTTTTTTTTTTTTTGGTACTTGGGATCAAACTTACAACCTCCCGCTTGCCAGGCAAGTGCTTACACCACTGAGCTAAATTCCCAGTTCTGTTTTTTGAGACAGGGTCTCACTATGCAGTTCAGGCTGGCCTTGAACTCACTTTGTAGCCCAGGCTGGTCTCTAACTCACAAGGATCCTCTTGCCTCAGCCTCCTGAGTGCTAGGATTAAAGGCATGCGCCACCACACCTGGCTACACAAATCTCTTTCTGAGGTGAGAAATACAGCTTCTGCGCTGGGCTGAGTCTGAGCATGGCATTGATCACATTCGACTGGACTCTCGAAGTTAGGATATTCGGAAGAGCTTTTATTTCAGGCTACCATGACTGAATGTAAAGAAAAACAGGGCATTTAGAGAGAAGACAGTGCTGAAGGAAGGGATGAGCAGCATGGAGGATATCATGGGAGTGAGTCAAGGTTTGTGAGCCTTGTTTAAAAGCTTGTTTCTCTGAGTTTTAAGCGAGGGCTCTTGTTGCTTGAAACAGGACCAAGTGTAATTCTTTGGTTAACTTAAGATTTGTGCTGGTTCTTTAATTACCTCCCCAGAGATTTGTTTACTAAGAAAAAGAGAGAGAGAGAGAGAGAAAGAGAGAGAGAGAGAGAGAGAGAGAGAGAGAGAGAGAGAGAGAGAGAGAGATTTACTGCCTCCAGGCTTTAGAGTAACCAAGGTAAAAGAAACACACCTGCCATTTTTGGTCACTAACACTAATATTTTACTTTCTTGCCTCTTGAATGGTAAGCCAAAGCCATGAGTTGGAATGGAATGCAGGCTGCTCTAGGGTGATGATTCAGGATGACTGTTAGACTTGCAAAACTGAACGTGGGTGGTTTGTTGTGTAATCTCTCGCCTTCATCTTTTTGCCTTTAATGAAGCGCTTTGACTGCCTCTTTATGTGTGTGCCTGTTAGAAGTAGGCCATGCATGGGGTTTCTTAATGGAACCTCATCAAATTTAAAGTCTTGATTGAAAAATTGTTTGCCTTAGGTTAAAAAGTCCTCTTTAGTTACAGAGAGTAAGAAAGGAAATACTAAAAGTCAAAGCCAGGCTTAGTGTTTGGTGCTATTTTATTTGGGAATTTAAAGTCCTGAAAATAAAATAATTAGGTCAAGTTTCCTTCCTATTTTCAGTAAATTTCAGATCTGAGGTTTCATATGTACAGAATTTGTGTTCAACATGCCATGATGGAGAGAAAAATGCAGACGTTAAAGACAAGAAAGTATTTTCAACAGTAATTAAATCACCAGTTGTGCATTTTATTTGCAATATTGAAAAACTTAAAAAACAGGCATTTTTCCAGGTGACATGCCCTCACTTCAACTATTTCTCAATGTTTCACAGTCTTTTTGCAGGGGACATTTGCCAATTGTATATCATGTGTCATGTTTGCTGGTCTCCAGAGACTATGCTGGATAAAATATGGGTAGAATTCCTAACATTTCAGATATTAGAATCTAATGAAAATCCTCATGCAATTATCAAAAAAAAAAAATCACAGGTATGAAAAAGTTATGCTAGAGAGAGAAATAGAACCCTAGTTCTATCAAAGCCAGTATTGAAGAAGTTGAAACATACACACACACAGATCTCAGAAATAAGTAGCACAGAGGAAGCTGTGGGCTGCTTGGTGCCCTTGAGAATCTGAGAGTCAGATTTTCCTTCTGCACTATTTGAGGTTCTCCATGAAGTTTCACAAGGCCAAGGATTCCTTACAGGTTCCTAGAGTCGGGTTTTACTTTCCCCTAACTGCAACCGCACCTCCAGTACCTCTAGTCCTTGGCTTTGTTCCAAGAACTTCATCTTCCACAACAACTTCAAAATGATATTTCCCAAACCGACTTCTAAAATGCCTACCTCCTTCTCAAAACCTTCTGAAATTACTTTATGTGGTTACATTTCTCTGCTCCCTGTATATATAAAATCAAGTTCAAAGTCTGGGGAAGCAGCAAACCCTATAATCTTACCAGACTCCAACCAGCCTCACCAGCTTTGTCTTTCACTACTCTTCTCCACACCCCATGCGCCCCAAGTTAGAACTTCAGCTAATATTTGGTTGTAGAATTATTTAACTCCTGGGGACAAGCATGCACTTCCTTTTCTGGGAAGCATTCTGATCTTTCTTGGCCTGGAAAATCACAATTTCCATGTCAAAGAAAACAAAAGTTTTCTCTTACCACCTTAAGAAGAGTTACAGTCACTTCCTTCTTAGTATTTCCTTAGCACTTTGTACCTTCAGCAGTTACAGATCTCAGCACATTACACTGCAACTCTTTACCTCTGTGTTCTTTCATAAATTAGTTTGTGACATTTCTGGGGGAGTCTACTCTATCTGGTGTACCTCTGTAATCTTATTTTGAGTCCTCCTAAGAGTGTACCTAATGTTGTGCTTTGCATAAACAATGTGCAACGGTGAAAACAAAAAGACATAAAGGTCTTTAGTATCATGTATTTTTTTACTTCTAACTAAATGGTGACCATTGGTGTGTTCTTGAAGCCTGTCTGTAAGAATGATGTCAGGAGATCTGGTGGTATAAAAAAGTGAAACTTGGAGGGCAAAGTTAGAGTTGTTTTTGATTCTTAACATTAAGAATGGCCCCTAGCTCATGGAATATCTATAGTGCATGCTATAAAATACTGCATTTTTTCATACTCTTTATTTCTTTTCTCTGAAAATTGTCTTTATATCTGATTTTGCTAAAACAACACACTCTTTTTTTCAGCTCACCACAGTTGTTGTGCAAGTGTACAAGTCTGCAATATCTACAGTAAGTTACAACTTCGAATAGTGTGCTCGGCTTCAGTGCTCATACTACAAGAACAAATGCATGTATTTTGGAAAGATAATAATCTCTCTATTATAAAGAATATAAGATTCCTCTTTTTTATGGAGCACAGGTACTGGGGTTGGAACTCACAACCTTGCGCTTACCAGGCAGGAGCTTGTGCCACTGAGCTAAATCCCTGGCCCAAGATTTCTCTCTTAAGAAGAAAAAGAATCTTACATACTGATCTGTAAATAGACACTGCTATTATTATTATTCCTAACCATAAATGCCTATTGGATATCTCAGACATGAAGATAATTGAGTAAGCTTTAGGGAAGAGACAAATGTCTTCTTTTCCATCAGCAGTTCTAACATATATTATGTATTCTTCCTTTCCAGTTTATCTCCAGTTAATTCAAATTCTTGGACCATTTATTCATTGTGTTTTAGGTAGGGAGAACTTTCTATGCCTGTTACCATTGGACCTAATTTTTGAACAATGAATTGTCTTTGGTACTGATTTCATGTGCAAGAAGACCACTGGATATAAATAAGTAGATATTGGATTAGATACATAAGAGGCAAAACTGTAACTATTTTCTGTAAAACTTGTGATAGAATAGAATTTTAAACCTATAATGACTCTTTGTGATAACTTCTCTACATGTTCACCTACCTCTTTTCATCAGAGCAATAGTTGTTCAAACATTATTGTCTTATAAAGAGAAGTTTTAAATTAGTGTTACAATATAATTTCCTAGTGTTTTTCTAACATTTGCTTGTAAGTTCCAAGTGTAAGAAAAAAATATTTGAAATAATAATTGACTTTTTCAGACCATAGGGGATGGACACAGGGAAAGGGAGAGAGACAGACAGACAGAGACAGAGGAAGGAAGATTGGGAACAATGATGCTGAAGAATTCAGAATATTGGCTTCAGTGGGCACTAGAAAGAAGAGGCATGCTGCTTGACCCAAGAACAGAAACCTAGAAAAGCAGTAAGACTTCCCTATGGATATATGGTACATGAGTATGGGAAGATAGAGCTCTAATTAACATAAGAGAGATTTCTGTCATAGGGAAAGCTGAATGTCAGTGATGGTCATGTATATAAAAGAAAGGAATCTCTCAGAAGTGATGCCCATGGACTGGTGATTAAGGTCCAGATACAGTTATGGAATCTTTGCTATGTGTCCGACTGGACTGATAACTAAAGAGCTAGGAGCCCCCTACCCCCAAGTTTAGTTGAAAGCCTAAATTGACTGAGGTTTTTTTAGACCACATTTATCACTAAAAACAGGAATTTAAAAATTAAAATTTAATAAAAATATACTTCTCATACATTTAAATTTGTGGACGGTGGTGCATACCTGCTACAAAAGCAAAAAACAGGGAGGTGGAAAGAGGTCTGAACTCATCACGATTGCACAATAATATGCTTGAGTTACTTATTGGGAAGTCAGGTGCCACATGCAGAGTGCCTGAAATGCAAAGACACATGAGGCATGATCACTATCCTCGAGTTTATAGGTCCCCATAAATAAGCCTCAAAAGATCAGTAACTACGTGAAGTATGACAACTGCAGAAAGAGTTCAGAAGACGAAATGACCAGTGAGGTTTGAGTAGAGAGGAAGACAGTACAGACATGAGAATTGAACTTGGCCAAGAGAGAAATATAACAATTTAAGTGAAAGAAACAATAATGAAGTGGAATTATACGTGATGCATTTAAAAACAATTCATGATAGTTTTAGCAGGACATATGGTTCCTTTGTACTTTGACATTGGAGTATAGTGGAGCGGAGCGGGCTGCCTGGTCCAAAGAAGAGGTGTGAATCTTCACCGTAGGACTAGGAGTTGAACTTTATTCTGGAGTCAGGCAGGAGCCATTAGAGGTGTAAATGGAAGAATTTTCTCGGAAACAGTATACATCGAAAACTTCCCCAACAGTCTACAATTTTTTTTCTAGCAATCAGGTACATTTTACATTAGATTATCCTACCCCAGTCACTTCAAGGAGAAGGGCTGCACTCGAGTAAAAGCAGGAAAAGTTAAAGACATAATTGAAAACCAAAGAAATAGCTAAAACCAAAATTCCAGATTCCCTGATGGCACATGTATAGAGCCATATCTGTAGATTAGAGATTATACATGCAGGTTTTCTTTGCAAATGTTATATACTCCAACCCTCTGAAGGACAACATTCTATCATAAGTGAACAAGTTATACATATTAGTAAAAGAGTTTAATTTGCCTATTGAGATTGAGGGTTGTGTGTGATCCAAGTCTGTTTCTAGAAAGTCGCTGGCATTGATGCCCCATGCTCTGGGGGAGGGATATAGAAAAATGTCTAGTCTGACACAAATGTAACTGAGATTTGTCCCTTTCTGTGCAGGATGCTTCCATAGTTTCCTCTGAGTCCAATGAAATGAAATCCACATTTTTATCATGAGTTAGATGGTTCTCCACAATGTGGTCTGGTCCATGTGCTGCCTCTGACCTGGTCTCCCAGTATTCTTGGTCTACATCATGACACAGTAGTCACATATTATTTCTTTAACATTACGAGTATATCTCCATTCGTGATTATTGCTTTCACATTTTTTGCTTCCCAAAACTATTCCTCACCTCCGGAACTGGCTCGTACTTTCCACTTACCCAGGTGTATGCTTAGTTGTTCTTCCCACAGGAGATTTCCTTGACCATGATTTCCTACTTCAATACTCTTTTAGTCTTCTTTAGTTTTCTTTCCTGCACTTATCAGTATCTGACAGTGTATTTGTTACTTATTTTGGGTACTTATTATTTATCTCCCTAGCTAAAGTATGAACTCTCCAAGGGCAGAGTCTTTGTTTAACACTTGTGTAATTCATTATCTAGAAGAAGCCATGCTACCTGATATGTGCTACATAAATATTTATTAAATAAATAAATAAGTAAATGAAGATCATTATCATTGTTATCATTACTACACATAAACATTATTTACTGTGCCTTTCTCATGGGCTTCAACTGGGTTATTAAAAATTAGATTTGGTTATTGCATTTATTTCTTTCAATTAATTCCCTATTTCCCTAGTCATAGAAAGATGATGTCAGTTGAGTAAAATCATTCAAGTAGTGAACAGGAATGTCAAGATTTAAACCTGGGATTACTGCGTTCCAGCACATACCATTATCAACACCTTGCTATACCATAAAGTGCATTTGAAAGCATCAGTGCAATATCTCTTTAGCAAAGCTCTCCAAGTTAATAGGAAACTGTGGATAATGTAGCTTGCAAGACGCTTATGGCTTTGGATCTGGATAATCTAACAACATTTTTTCAGATACATTTTTTTTCTTTCCATGTGTCCTGGGCCTTGGTATATTTTATATCTAATAGCCAACAATTATGGTTCTTTTTGGATGACTGTCTCTGGGTTATTTTGGAACAAAGAAAGCTGGAAGTGCCTGGCACTTTATACATCCCTGGGAAAGCCATTTACAAATGATTAATGGATATGTGATTATAAAATCTCAAGCTTCCTGGCCTCATTTTGGGACCTCTTTGAGGCAGGCTGACATTCTAGATACACTTCCAGTGTAAGGCTGAAGCTTCTCTCCAGGATTTTGCACAACCCAGCATAATTTGGTGGGTGTCACTTCCTTTCTTGTGTTCTTACCCGCCTCCCCCACCCACTCCATTTTCCTATGATTTGGTTCTTGGTGCACTTTATAAATGCATCACTTGTACATTATGGACTTCTGTTTCTGGTCTGATAGTAAGAACTCTAATCCAAGATGATGAATCAACAAATTTCTTTTGTTACCAGAGTACGATGGCTACTTCTAAGTTGCTTTCTCATAGACATCCTTATCCTTCTCTCTATTCAAGCTCTTTCCAGACTTGCACATGTGAGATTCTTACTCAGTAGAACGAAGTACTATGGGAGACTTCTGTAGGAAAATCTCTTTGGGTACGTATAGATTCTGGTTCCCTGTTCCTGAAGCTCATGCACTGAATTTGTTCAATCCATTTGGTCCCCGCACTCCTGGCTCATAGACAAAGGTTAAGAGGAAGGAGGTGCTGAGTCACTGAGGCTTAGTTCACTTGTCTGTTTCTTGGCCCCCAGAGCTTGCTTTAACTGAAGAAGCTTTTAGTGGGATTAACTTTGCTGCAAAATAAAAAATAAAAGGCACACTAGGTCTCCCCTTTCAAAGCAGGCTTGGTCTGTAATGGAACCATATGTGAATACTTAAGATCTGTGAAGAATGCAGACATTTTTTAAGTCTGGTGGGACTGTTTCTCTAACTGGGCCCATAAACACTACCTTTCACTCTACTGTTTCCATCTCTGCACTAGAAATCTTTTAGAGGCAGCATGTGTATAGTGGGCTAGTTAGCTGCATCAGGCCACCAGGACAAACTCTCTTACCTGAGGTCTAGTTCAACGGATATCCCAAAAATAGATTCAGAGAAGAACAGACCTTCCCTTATATCATGCAAGACCTGAACAGTAAATGATGCTTTCCTAGGGTGGAAATTTCACTCTCAGAATCTTCCTCCTATGCTATTTGCTTAGGTAAAGCTTTGGCCGAGAAGATCAGGGCAACACATGGGTATATTTCTAACATGGAGTAATGGAAATAATATTGCCCAGAGAATAAAGAAGAGACCTAGGAAGTCATCTTAGATCATTCACTGATTAGCATCATGACCTCAGAGGATTACCACATATTTTCTGGGTGATAGTGTCTCCATCTGCAGAGTAAGATGTTGCCAATACTTGATTAGTATCCGGTGTTTCTATGAGAATTTGATAGTTTCTGTATCAGCTAGCCTCCGCACAGAATTCTGGGCAGCATTCCACATGGCACTCACACCAAGGCCTTTTAAACTTCCTGCTAGTCTCATGTGTCTTGTCGTGAAAACTGCAACTTTCTCCAGGGGTAACAGAGTAACTGTCTGAATGTTCTGAGAGAGGGCCAGCCCAACTAGCAATTTTTGGAGGTTGGGATGAGTTGTAGAGCACCAGGAAAAATAACTTTTTTTCTGAAATCATGTAATCATTTTAGAAGAAAAATCTCTCAAAGTAGATCCAGTGGCCTTTCTTACATTGGTTTGGATCTCTCTAATCAAATGCATCATTTGTTTCTCTAAATTCAGCCACGTAGTTTATACTGCAATAATGAAAGGCTTCAATATTTATCCGCATGTCCCACTACTTTCTCCCACACTCTAGGTTATGTGCACCGAAAGGGTAAAGCCAGGTCTTGCACACATATTGCTCTGAAAATAACATACGAAGACTAGCTTAGGTTAAAATTATGGACCTCTAAACTCAGCAATATTGTAGTATTGGAACATATTCTATTAAGTCATTTTGGAGGAGGTAGAAAATGCAGAGGGAGAACAAAAGCCTTGCAATTAAAAAAAAAATGTTTCAGGTCTGCTTTTTCTATTTAATCTCTGACTGTCCTTGGGCAAGTTGTTGAAACTACTTCAAGTCTTTGCTTCTTTTTGTCTGTGAGATGATTACTTCATATGTCAACTTGAATGGGTCAAGAGATTCCCAGATTGCTAGAAAAACATCCTTTCTGCTGTGTCTATGAAGTTATTTCTGAAAAATACCAGCATATGAATCGATAGACTGAGTCCAGGAGATTGGCCCCGCCAATGTTGGCAGACACCATGCATTGACCGAATAGAATAAGAAGTTGAAGAGGAAAATGCTCCTTGTTAGAACTGTGACACTATTTTAGTCAGTTTTCTTGTCACTGAAAACCTGCAATTTAAAGGAGGTGAAGTTCCGACTGGGGATTTAGTTCAGTGGCTCAAAGCACTTTCCTGAAAAGTGCAAGGTCTTGAGTTCCATCCTGGGTACAAAAATAAAAACTAAAAAAATAAAACTATGTAAGGCCATACCACCCTGAATGTTCCTGGTCTCCCCTAAAGGAGGTGAAATTCATTTTGACTCGTAGTTACAGACCTTGATTGACTGGCTCAAAGGTAGGAGCAACTTGGTAGAGAAGCATAGTGGAGAAAAGCTACTTCCGTCACAGTGGCCAGGAAGTGGGCAGAGAAGTGAGGATCCTGGGAGGGATGGAAAATCTTCTTGGGCTCACCCACAGTGACCATCTCTAATCTGGGCCAAGCCCCCTATGGCACACTCCAGTAATGATCACTGATGAGCACTGTGTTTCTGTGAGTCAGTCATCTCCCAAAAGGCCCAGACTGAACAGTGGAGAGTTGGGGAGGGGCACTTTCTAAGCCACGACAGACCTTTATCTTCTCCAGATGTAGACATTAGCATTTCTAGTTCTTGACAGCAATTTGCATATCCACCAACAAATGCACACACACACAAATGCATGCACGCACACCTGCCACTTGTGCTCAGGCTTTCAGGCATCATCAGCTTTCTTGTTCCCCTAGCTGGCAAATAGCAGACAATGAGACTTCTCCTTTTCTATAATTATGTGGGCCAATTCTCATTATATGTGTCCCCTGTATGTCCTACTGACTCTATGTCTCTGGAGAGCCCTGACTAATTGATAACATGGCAATTCTACCACTTAACTTTTAGGACTCTTCAAGAGTAGAGAAACTGCATGTAAGAAACATGGTTACTACCTGTTATGGTTTATGCACTGTGTCAACTTGAGAAGTCTAGAAGCTTAATTAAGTAACTGAGCAACTCTACATCCTGGGGTGTGGAGCACAAGCGGTTACCTGTTCATTGTGTCAATTTGAGAAGGTCAGAAGTTTAGCTGAGAGACTCAGCAGGGAGCCAGGGGTCTTACTTTGTAAACATCCTCATCCTGTGCAAAGGAAGGCAAAGAGATTTATGAATGCTACACCCACCCTGGGAGCGGGGATCCTGTGTACAATATAAGGGAGGAGAAGAGGCTTAATCTGGCCCCCTTTTACTCTGACTGCTTTTGCTGGCTGCTGCCTTGAAGTGTTGCCCCAGTGCCATGCCACCCTGCCTTGGAGCCAGCTGATTATGGACTGAAACCTCCAAAAACTGTAGGACAAATAAACCTTTCCTTCCCTAATTTTGGATGTTGGGTGCTTTGTCTCAGCAATGAGGAAAAAGTAACTAAGACACTATCTAATCATAATAGTTATGTCTATGACTATTATTCTAACTCCATGCAGTTCATCTGGCTGTACGATGGAGGTCAACCTAAAAATGACTGAAGGAAATATTCTAAATTTATGAGGCAGGCATTAGTGATGAGGAAAGATTTGTAGACCTGTGGATGTGGGAGAAAGGGGACTTTTACTTTGCCATTATGTTTGCTTTAGAAAAGACATATAGATTTATAGTAAATACCAAAGATTTTTAAGTCAATCATAATCTTTGATGAGTAGGCTCATGCATATAAAACATCTTATTTGAAAATTTTCTATATCTTTAAATGTACAAATTACCAAGCATGCCTGTAATTATAGCGCAACCCTGTAAATTACACGTTTGTAGACCAGTGTGGACAATTTAGTGACTTAGATTCTGTATGAAAATGAAACTTTTGAAAAGGTAAGGGGTGGAAAGGACTGGGGTTGTAGCTCAGTGTGAAGACCCTCAGCTCAATCTCCTTTACAAGTGCTGCAATAAAGCTCAACTTATACAAGAACAACTGCAGAGCATAAGGTGTTGACATTAAATTCTTCTTCAATAGAAAACTTGTCACTGTCAAGCCAATGGACAATCAAAGTGAAGCAGAAGCAGATACTAGCAGAGCTTCAGGATTCAGGAGGAAATGGAGATAAAAGCAGAAACAGCAGCAAAATCTCTAACCCTAAGCAGTTAATTCTCAGCTTGGTACTCAGTGTCATCCATTGTCACAGCCTGTCACCTTGGTAATAGACAAAAGCTGGACCACAGCTGGTGCCACAGAGAGTTAGATGGAAAAGAAAACCTTCAAAGAAAATAAGAGGTATGCATGTTATAATAAATTTGAAATATGCCCCAGTGGTATCATTTTACCTGATTACTTCCTTCTACTGAAAGCCATTCAGATAAAGAAAAACATATTACCTGTTTTTCCTGTTTGCACAGTATTTATTATAACTTAGAAAATAATCCACCAAAGCCTCATTAAATACTTAGTATATTTTAAGCAATTTAGTTGGGGGTTTGATGGAAAATTAAATATGAATAGGACCCTGTACAGGAAGAAGTTTAATATATGCCATAAAGCAAAATTACAAAGTAGACTGTGTTGACACCCATTAAGGCAGCAGTCTTGGGCAAATTATGGAACAACTCTTGGTGAATGGCACCAATTATTTAGAATACAGACACAGATCAGCCACAAAGGTTACCTCATTCTGTGTCAAGGAGTGCCTGGGTTTTGTAAAAGATATTTTTGATGAGCAGGTAGTGCCATAGTAAATAGCTAAGAGAGATGAAGATTTTCTGGTTCCATTTTTCTTTCTTACTTTTGCCATTTTTTTCTTCCCTGAATTATAGGAGAGGTGCTGTTTTATGCTTTTCCTTAGAAAACAATTAAAATGCATTTTTTGTAAACAGTGCAGACCAAGTTGTGTGGTAGAGATCACCCATACTGTAGCATGGAAATAGGAATAAAACAAAATGCTACCGCATCACTCCAGTGTGAATAATCAAAGAAACTTTGTTGTGAAGCTGATGTTTCCATCGATACTTGAAAGATAGGCAGGAAGAAGTAGACTAAGATGAACCAGGTAGGGTCAAGGCATCCTGTTAAAGAGACAAGCGTAACAAAAGCATGGCAGCATGAAACTTCAAGGATTGTTCATTACACAAATAGTTACTGCAGCACTGTTGGGATTTATCAGTGAACAACACAAAGAATCCTTCCCTGTGAAGATTATACACTAATTGAAAATGTTGAGTGGTCAACACTGGTTAGAGTGCATGTCAATATTAGACTTTATGAATCAATCAGTGCCAGAGTGAGATGAGCTTTATCTCACTGGCAATGAACCTCCATCAAAGAGTTATCCCTTTCCCAAGTAGCCTGGGGGCTTGGGTTTATTGGGTGAAACCCAAGGAGGACAGATTTGGGAAGACTTAATCCATCTTAGCCCAATACAAGACCAAAGCTTCTGTTACCTGAGTGTATGTGTGTTCACCTTAAAGTACCCACTGAAAACCCTTCCTGACTGAGGACATTCACAAAAAACGAGATCTGAACTATAAGAGAAATGTCTGGTGTGTCCCCTGATCCTACCACTGTCTAGCTTTGTGAACTTGGGCATGTATGTCTTTTCCCATCAATTCTGCTTCCTCAATCTTTGTATCTGACCTTGTTTATTTTGTGTTTCATAAGGTTGTGGAAGCAAAACAGTAATTTACATTAAAAAAACTTTCGAAAACTGTAAGTACACTTGAAGAATATAAAGATTATTTATTTATGCAATCCATCAGAATCATCAAGTCTGTCACCAGATTTTCTCCCCTTCCTCCCTGCTTTTTTTTTTTTTTTTGTGGTACTGGAGATTGAATTTGGGACCTTGTACATTCTAAGAAATTCTCCCAGAGTTGTTTCATAATTTGTGCAAGACAGCTTCCTTTATGGGGGTCATCATGATCTACTCTGTACTTTTGTTTTTTGCAAGTTTTACCATGGGGCTATTTTTCCAGCTCTATTTGTTAATTCTATCTTTGGGAAAAGGTCTCATTAGGTTGCCCATGTTGGCCTTAAACTTTTGTTCTCCTGCATCAGTCCTGAGTAACTGGAACAGATCTTGTTTAACTTTGTTCTTCTTGATAACAGTTTCTTTTTCATAAGATTGATTTCAGAAAATCTCTATTTTTTTCTGTGTTGCCACTGTCTGAGAATTTAATATAATGGCACATTGTCATGGAAAATATGTATAGTTGTAGCATCAAACTTGGCTTTGATTCCAGAAATTCCTATTGTTTTTCCTACAGAATTCACCCAAATGTCATTAATTCTCATGACATTTTCATTCTAGCTAGGTAGTGTCACAATGTAGCGAGCACTGACTGTCTTCCACAAATGTTGGATAATCTCATGCAGAACTATACTTTTCTAGAAGATTGCAGGTGCAGAGAATTAGACCTATTCTACCCTGTCTTCTTTCTTCTTAGAGATAGGAAAACTAAGAACACATATCTTGTTTGATGATGTGGTAAGTCTATAACAGACGGAAGACGAGAACCCAGACTCTGGACCCTCTAGCTGTGCACAGCCCCTATTCCTTTTAACACAGCTCCTCTTTTTTTCTTTACTGTTGTTTGTTCAGCATCCCAGCTTTAGAACCCAAATGTTTCTTAAGATAGGAAAGAATTAAATACTAAAAGCCTAATGTGTCCATTGCAAAGTCTAGGGTAACATTTATGTAAGAGACATAACAAGGAAAGTCTGATTTGAGTAACACAACACATGGAAGGAACTTTTTCAGAGCAACACATGAAAGCTTCAAAGCACAGATTAAGAGCTTTAACCTGGAATGTGCACAGGATTCATCTACAACAGAGATAGAGAAGTCGTGTTTTTAAAAAATCAAATAAAGTATAAGTAACATGTGGAGACTGTGTTAGGTCTACTTTAAATTCTTTGCAAGTGTTAACTCATCTAGATCCTAGAATAAAATTACAAGGTTATCTCTATTTTACACCTGAGGCAAGGTAGCCAAGGAGACTATAAATAATTTATCTAAGATTAGCAGCTTGGAAAATGGAATGGAAACTTAGGGATTCAGACTGCAGAATCTAGGGTCTCTTTCGCCTTTCCTTTAACATTTATTTTATGTGCAGACTTTTCTGTGCAAACACTGTCTGTTTTGTAGTGTGAGAAATCTGATACAAAATCATTGCATCCAAGTTCTCTCTGGTTTCGGCACATTCTCCAACTGGGAAGGACACTCTAGTTCTGTTAAGGAGTTACAGGATTAAATTAAGATTGCTGTTTTTCTTAAACCAAGCAGTACCAAGGCCTCTTAAAAGGACATTTTGATAATCAATAAAACTGCCTTTTGATATGTTTCCCTTAAGAAGTCAGAGGTGGTATTCATCATTATTCCAGGCACCACAATGAACACTGTTTTGTGCTTAAAGCAAAAGCAGAAAATTAAGCTATCGAACAAAAATACCAACTGAAACAACATCCAGATGCTGGAGGAGGTGATTTGCACAACTCTAAGAGCCTAAAATCCATCATTGGTTCCAGTACCACAATTGTGAGGATTCCAGTATTCTTCAGGCCATGGGAATTTTTGGCTAACGACCAGCATGGGTGTGAAAATGGTAAGCAGTGAGCAGTCACTTGTAGGCAGAACTCAAAAGTATTCATTGCCAAGTTCCATTAAGAAAGAAAAAATAGGCGCTAAAAAAGTGCTACTCTTATGTGGAAGAGATTCCTCTTCTAAGTCAAGTGGGGCGGTGCCGGATTCAAGTGGGAAGAGATGCTCTGAGGCAGCTGGTTCTTACCAGCAGCCTTCCTTCAAGCCTGGACAGTCTCTTTTCTTGCTGCAGTCTCTATTTTCTACTCCATACAGTGAAAAACTTTAAGTTAGATGATTCCTAAATTCTACCTTGTTTGTGTTTCCATGGTAATAGAGTGGTATCCTTCTCAACTACGAATTTCCACATTGCTTGCGCATATCAGAAGGATCAGAAGAAGCTGAGGTGTCCCTTGAGTAGGAAGCACAAAGACAACTCTCAAAGCATCAAAGTCCACCTTCCAGCTACGTGCAGAGTTTCCCTGAGCTCCACCTGCCCCATCAGATCCCCACACTTGCTGACATTTTCGATCTTTGGTTTCCTTTCGCATGCATCCAATCCACTGAACATGAGAAGAGCCTAGTGTTACACAAGAGTACCATAGAAATAATTGGAGTGGGATTTACAAGCAAATAGTTATTCAGCCAAGTGAAGTGACAGGGAAGCTCTTCTCCTCGGGGAAGGAAAGAATGCATTGCAATCATGGGAGGGAGGCAGGCATTCACCACTCCTGTCACCCTCGCCAAAGGAGGTCAAAGTGTTACTGAGGCTGTGATGATGAGCAAAGACTGTGGTATTATGGGCAAGACAAGAAGTAATGAGGTTCAGGAGATGAAAGATGGAGGGGAAAGCCAGCCAAATTATGTTCTCATGAGTAGAATATTATACCAGGGAAGAAGAAGGGCAGTATGTAAAGAGACAGAACTCCCATTGATTGCTGAATGCTGACTGAACACCAGCCAGCCATAGGACAGAGTGTGAAGTCTTCTGGTGAGCCTTTGGTAAGACCAGGATTAGACAGGACTTTGTGTCTTACATGTGGTTCTTGTAGGTATCATGGGCCTGAGGGTGGCAGTTGACAAGAATGTGATTGCAAGCAACGATCTCCAAGGAATGGTTTGAAAGTCTTGGCAAAATGCAAATAACCCTCTTGCCCCTTCTGGCATGCAGGGAACCACAAAGCTGGGTGCATCAAATATGAGCCGGGAATGGAATAGAGAAATGTGAATGTGTATGGCAGTGAGGAAAAGAGCAACAGGGAAATGCAATTATTCATGCACAACTTCAACTTGATTTTGCTGAACTGCACTGCTCACTAGTGAATTACTTAGGGTGGGGACACCTTAAGTACAGTGTGAAAGCAAAAAGAAAGGGAGAAATGACATTTAGATGCCTCTACTCCAAAAGTAGCCAAAAAAGAAAAATCGAACACATGTACATACGCACACATGTGCATGCACACATACACACATGTGTGCATGTATGCATACACACAGTTCTCAATAGTGTGAGAGCCCTTTTGCACACCAAGGAGTGTAAGGCAAATTATTCCCAGGGCTTCCTCAGCATGGCTGAGAATTATGAGTGAGACTCTCCTGGAGCATTCTTTCCTGACCTCTCCCTTGAATATTTACAAATGTCAGCCTTGATTCTATTATATCAAATGCGTGCCTAGCTGAATGCAACTATAATTCTAGAATTCTTAGGAACAAACTTTCTGAACGTTTTCGAAATACATTTGGCAGGGGGCCCTATGGCATGACACAGCAAAATTTTCTATTCATTGCATAGCCTGGAATATGACAATCAGTTGATCTCTGTGTTGTTTCTCTTTTTGCTCTTTTATAATTCCAGCATTGAATACCCCAGGTATTGTGAGTGCTTTCTAGTGCATTATCTAACTTTTAGGTGAAAGAGGCATATTACAAATCCTTGGTAATATTGGATACGACTGATGAGAACTTAGCTGAAAAACAGAAGAGCAGAACTCCATCAGTGTGTAAAAAGGTAGTACCAAGACTTTATGAGTATACAACTGTTATTTAAAATCATCATAATTTATCTTACAGATAAAATAATGATTTTCTAAAATTATAGGAGAAAGTGTTCTATGAGTTAAAGTACTCAGTGGATTCTTTATTTTCTGTTGTTTCTTATTTCAACCTTTCTCTGATTGAAATGAGTTCCTGTGACTTTTTTCCCTGTCTCTTTTATTTCAATTCCAAAAAGCTAGTCCTCCAATGTCCCCCAGGATCCTCAATTTTGATAAAAACCACAAAAGAAAATTTCAGCTGCTAGTACTTACCACTCACTTGGCACATACACCGATTTGGGATTAATGTGAAGGTTACAAACCTCATAAATTTCAGACACACCCACCATAACTTGAAAGCACGGCTTGAAACTAATGAACTGCAAAAATCTGAAATATATATGTGTATGTGTATATTGTTTAGTGCTCCATAAAAACTTTTGAGAGAAGGAATGAGTTTTCAAATGCTTTTAGATCTGCATTTAATGTGGATTGCAGCATGGCACTGTGACTAGTCTTAAAACTATGACCTCATTTCTATATTGACAGATTTTTATATCATCCTTCAGCTGTCTTCCCAAGATACTACTAAAACACTGACAAGTTTGGGGTTCAAACCTTCATTTTATGTATATTAACAATGAAATGCAGAAGATTAAACATCTAGCCTAATTCACCAGACGTCTTTCAGTTCTGTGTTCTTTCCACACCACCTCTCTGTAAATCCATGAAATCTATAAATGTGTGTGACAATTTTGAATGTCTAAGGCATCAAGAAACATTGTATAGAGTCCATCAAGTTAAAAAAAATTATAGTGGATATTAAATATTTTGTGAGGAAGATTCTGGGAAGTCTATACTCCAGATCAAAATGCCCTGTGTTTTAGCAAATCTAATGAAAGAACTATGGAATATAAGTGAGGAAGAATGGCCAAAGGGAGAGTGAAGACCGACTACCAATCTTTGATATGGTGACTCAAAAATTAAGATTACGTTTCCCAGGAGTGGAAAGACTCCAATGTGCATGCACTACATTTAGAGTATTTTTACTTTGCTGACTGGAATGCTTGGTATACTAACTAAGGTCCTTGTGTTACCTGTTTAGATAATGCAGACTCTGAGCTCAAAGCAAAAATATAGTGTAGGAATCTCAAAGATCTAATACATAATCTACATAACTCAAGTATGGTTTTTCAACATTAAGTCTTTGATGTTCTGTAACTGTTAATACTAGGCAAGTTATTTTAAAGCCTAAGCATAAAAAGAAAAATGTAATACTCTTGGTTGAATTAGCTAGTTTATTTTTCAGAATTTTAGAAATTTTGTGAATGAAATACAGGATAAAAGGTTAAAGGACAGCAGAAATTTTAGTAAGATTTCTTCTTCATTTTAATGGACTTAAATGGCATAGACACACAAAATAGGAAACATCTTCTGAATGCAATTCATTGCCCACATAGAGGCATGCACTGTGGGGTGTATCTATCTCAAATGCACTCTGACAGAATCTAGTTATTCATTACTTCTTATTGTTCATTTTAATTTATGTCATCAAAATGTAACACTCAAAATATTTTTAATGGCTCATAATTGTTTGGAAAGGGACAATGATGTTTTTTTTGCTCCAAATTTTCATTATTTTTATTTTTAGGTTAATAAACATTAATTCGAATGGTCAGTTAAATTTCTACATTATCTATTTACTTCACATTGCCTTCAGTACATGAAGATCATTATCATTTGTTCATTTATGAAACATGTCATAAATTTTGCTGCACAAGTATCCTCACAGCTCAAGTAACATTATTACATAGCCTTTTAGAAAAATAAGATGGGCAGGTTTTTGTTGCAAGATATTACATGGTGAAGTTTTCCCTTTTGAATAACCATCTGGATAAGAGTACTGTAGATCCTTTCCATCACGAGAACTGTATTGCTTAGTCACTGAAACTTTTGATTGTGAAATTTAATTGAGGACATTAATGGAGTATGTTTCAGTCTGAGAATTAATTTATGTGATCAATTTGACCATATTCAGAGTCTAGAGTGCTACTTTTCCTTTATCTTACTGATCTTTAACAACTTCAAGTACATTTCTCTGTCAGTTTTAACCTTTTAACCATTAAGAGGGGATAATGATAAACAGTGACTGCAAATGTATTGTATTGTATACTATTCTATCACTGCCTGCAAGAGGTTGCTATGCATATAGAGAGCACAGTAAAAATACTGTGTAATTTTACTTAGTAAATTTATTTCATAATCCTATATACTTATTGCATCATGTTTCCAGGTCAGTCATTCAATAGAACTATATATAAGATGAATATTTTAAGGGCACATAAAGAAAAAAGTAAAGGTAAAATGTAATATAAAAGAAATTTTGTTTGATATAAAATGTTATTTTTGCAACATGTGGTCAACATAATTGTCAACGAACTATTTTACATTATTTTTATTTGAATTCTCTGAAATCAAGTGTATATTCTGCACTAAGAACAGGGTCTCAATCTTGACTGCATCTGTGGGAATGTTCAATTACCACATCAGCACAATTTTAATTTTGGGTATCTCATCTTTGTTTTATTTAAAAATGTATTTTTTGGCTCATTGTGATTGATAAGGATAAAATAATTCCTGAAGTGATGAAAATAGCAAAAATGTCTCAAGATGTGAAAAAACAAGATCATTAATTATCCTTAATGTATTTTAAATTGTAAAAGGATTTACTAGGTCCTATGATAATGGGAAGAAAATAAACTTTAGTCTAATTTTAAAAAGTAGTTTCTTTCCTTGTATTTGAGAAGATCTGTAAGAGAGAATAAAAGTCATGAAATACTAGCCCATACAAACTGTATGGCTTCTTTTATGTGAGAAGCCTCCCAAAAGTAAAAAAATCAAATAACCCAAAAGATAGACAATGTGAAAAAGGGAATTAGATCATTGGCAAATGGAAAGGGTACTAAGTGATGGAGGAGAACATGGAAGGGGAAAGGAAATGTAAAAAGAAATATGATATGCATGTGTATGTACCCACTACCCACAATGAATGTACCAGAAACACGTACTAATGAAATACAAAAGTAAAAAACAAAACAAAACAAAACCCTAAAATTGAGCCCAAAGATCTGTGATGGTATATCAAGGATTAGTCATTCTCATAGTTCTTTGGTTTGGTTTTCTCTTTCTCCTACTGGCAACATTGTACCAATCATTTAATTTTGGGGCATCTATCACTTATATTTCAAGAACAAAAGACTCATTTCTATTATAGGATTCATCTACTTTGCCTATAAATGTCTTCATAATGTGATTATATATATAAACATGAAAACAAATTAATATCTATAAATACTACACATAAAATACAGGATTGTTATGATTTGTCTCTAGATGTGCCCCCAAGCCTCATGTAGTTATGAGGGGGTGGGATATTTAGAGATGACTGAATCTAGAGTTTGTGATTGATTCATGGTCCTATGCTGGGATTAAGGGTGTGAGTGCTATACCTGCCCCAGGACAGGTAGCCTGCATACATGTAAGAGACAAAAAGAGCTTTGTCTTTGTTGTTTTTGTTGTCTTCCACTACCATGAACTGTTGCCCCTCTGCTATATGCCACCCTGCCTTGGAGCAAACCAATTATCGACGGAAACCTCTACAAACTAGGAAGTAAATCAACCTTTCCCCCTTTAACTCTGGGTGTTGGGGATTCTGTCTCAGCAATGAGAAAAGTAATGAAGACAAAGACCCATATAGTATATGTACTACTATATTAAGCACCATGGAGTATATAATTTAAAATTTTAAGTGAAAAATTTTTAAATGAAAAATGTTATTATGGTAAAGGACACATTGCCATTAATTCCACTCAAAACACATCTCCTCCCTTTGAATACACTTATCCCAATATTCTTGCCACTTTCCTAAGTAGTTCTGGAATTTCTCTTTTGTGAGTATCTTTATAAGGTATGATTAGAAATACAGTAAATGCTGCTGCCCAGTGCCATCCAGTAGAAAGGCAGGTGTGATAAAATATTATGGTGCATCCTCATTCGCCGTCACCAGATCTGACACCATGTGACTTCAGGCTCTTACCCAAAGTCAAAACGGCCATGCAAGATACATGTTGTGGATCAACTCAGGGCATTAAATCAGTCATGATACTGAAGCTAAAGATATATATTCTCTCCACAATTCTGGTCATAAACCAAACTGCATGAGAACTGAATAGAATTTCTCCATAAGGTCAACACTGGGCATAAACATTGAATTTGATTCGGTTCTCATCCAAGTTGGTTTGTGACCAGAACAATGGAAAAAAATCAAGTTCATGAACTTAGGCACCACTATGTGCATATGTGTATATATCTATATCTACCTATCTGTCTATCTATCTATTGATCAATCTTTCTCTCTATATATAACAATATATATATATTTATTGATCAATCTATCTATATATATATACCTGTATATAACTATATATATTGCAAGATGTGTGTGTGTATATCTCTGTCCATCAATAGCACCATGTGCATGTGTGTAAATGTATATATACCTGTTTATATAAATATACAAATTCATAATATATATTTATATAAATAAATGTACAATATAGTTATATATAAATACGCATATATATTTCTCTAAAGTTTTCTGTTAGTCTGAGGTATATTGCTTCTTTCATGCCATCTGATATGAGCTCATAGAAGAACAAATGTTTTCATTTCTTTAGGAAAATCACTGGATTATTTTGATGGGGCTGATAGTTTACTGCCTGCATCGATATACATAATTGAAAGGTACTGCTTGACCCTGAGTTTTAATGGGAACATGACCCAGTTGGGGCCCTCCACCTGCAGTCTGTCCTCACATTCCATCAGGGTGGCAGGCAGCACTGTCCCTCAGAGCCCACGGAGTCACTGCTGAACATGATGAGACAGTGGAAGGAGGGATTTCTGCAGTTTAGTACCTGTTCCACAGCAAACTTGCTTCTTCTTTTTTTTTTTTCACATTAATCAAAGTATTAAACCTGTGAATGGCTCATGTGTCAAATAAGCATAAGCTCCTGGTCTTTTCTGTTTCAGAGACAGACTAACATGAGGAAAAATAAAAAAGATTGCTTGTGCTACAATGAGAATCATCAAACATTTGAAACTTAGACATGCTTATTTCAAGAGTCTTTTCCTCTTCTTTGACGATACAAAAGAGGCCAAAAATTGGAAGGACAGAAAACATACACAAGAGACACACATATCAATGTAATTCCTCAATGCATTTTTATTAATTTTAAAAATTTTATTGCATATCTTGGCAGATAAATGGCTTATAGATTTGCCTCTGGCTCTCTAAAAGCCCATAACATAAAAATAACAAAAGACAAGCAACCAAAGCTTTAAAAAAAGCATAACATCTATAAGAAACTTTTGAAAACATGAATAAGCATATAAAACTTCTGTCATTTGCTTAACTTTTGTACAATTATAAAAAATAATAAAAAACCCACATCTCTTTAATAGTCAACATTTCTAAGTACTATAGTTCAAGGGAATACAAACAAAACAAAAAGTAAGTAGATTCAATAAAGATAACTTTGTCTTTCATTTCTGTCCATAACCTCCTCCAAACAAGACCCATATTTTTCTTCAGGTAGTTCCACGGAAGCTACACAGCTCCATGGAGCTCACTCTAGCCATCTACTATCAGTGAGTTTTCTTCCTTGTCTTGGCTACTCTTACATTCGAGGAGTAGAAGTTGCCACTGCATGCGTGGCCTCCTATGGCTAAGACCAACTTTTTGAGATGCTGGACAGGAATTTTTGAGTCCCTAGTGCCACTTGAATAGTGCTGAAATTGTTCAGAAGTCCTAGGTTTATTCAAATGCTCAGGACGATAGACAAAGCTGTTTGTCTCCCAACTATGACCAAGACAACAGCTTTCAAATTTTTTCTAGTGAATTGTCAAGGCTGTATGCTTGTTCCAGAAATTAACAGTGCTTATAATCATGTAAGCACAAGAAAACATTGAAATCAAGGACTCACTTTCTTTGTCACACACACGTACACACATACAAACACAATAAAAAACAAGTGTCCCTTCCCCCCAGCTGACAATCATGGCTATGTGTCTTAGCTGACATTATAGTCTTTTTAAGTAGTACTTCCATGATAATAGAAAAACAATACAAGAAAAAAAAAACTTTTCAGCTATGGTTCTGGAAAACCTACCAACCCGAAGGAAAAAAAAAAGTATATAACTTCACAGGCAAAATATATATACATTTTGTGACGAGCTTCCTAAATTTGACAGCTACATGAGCCTTTTCTTTTTATTAAAATGGAAGCTTATGTGCAATGATAGGACTTGATATCAACTCGTGGGAAAATTTCAGACAACATTAGCATATATCAAAACGTTTGTTTTGTATTTTGAAAAAATATATATTTGTTACAAAGTATGTTTACAAAACACCTACTGGAATATTGTCATTTTTATGTTTTCTGGAGGTTCTAAAACATTTCTCTATAGATGTGGTCTAAATAATACCTTTCATGAAGAATCATGGAAACATTGAGAAGTCTACATGTAGCCTGAAAGGAGTTATATAGGAAATTTGGGGCTCACTGTTACTTTTGGATGAACAGGAACTCCTACTGATTAAAAAAGATAGTAATTGTAAATGATGCCCTAGGAAATTCCATCTCATGATTTTATATTTTTCAGACCACCATGGTATTTTTAATTCTGAAGACAGAAAAATAAACAAGCTTCCAAAGCTTTGTGAGGGACTTTAAATGAAACATTTACCATATATTATCTGTGCTTCAAAACATCTTTCAGGAATTTCAATTCACAGCTTTCTGAGTTATCTTAATATTTAGTAGACACTTAATATTTTGGAGTCATGCTGATATTTCTTGGGCTTTCTTAACAGATAAGAACTAGATGGATGACACTCATCCCAATGGAATCAACTGGAATTCTAATAAAAGTAGTGAATCTAGATTTGTGTTAAGCAATCTACTCGCTAAATTCAATTTTAAGGATTCTGTAATGGCAGCAAATGTTTTCCCAATAACTACCAAGGTGTCTAGTGTTAAATTCAAAGGGGTTACTGATATGCCTCGATGTATCACATTAGAACTGGGTGCCATGGATCTATTCAAGATTTTAGTCATGACCCACATTCCTCGTTCAAAATCAAAGGCAAGAGAGGATGTGCTCCTTTAGCATTTGACAAAATGTGTATGAGCCATTTCTTGTGACAATCACAAAGTGAACCAGCCTCCTTGAAAGGGATGCTACTAACAAAATGTGCTGATACAGGGAATTGTGGGCAAATATACAGTCTCACCACATAATAAGAAATGGTAAATGCAAATGGTTTTATCAAAAATCTCAATGTGGTATATATTTAGTATCCAAAGAATTGAAAGATCATATGCACCACTGTCCCCCATCAAGCAGATCATAAAGCTCTAAATAGCTACATCATCATCCATGATACCCCTGTGAAAGGGGTACAGTTATGCTACTTGAGAGAAGTTAATTTTTTTAAAGTCGATAAGTGCAATGCAATTTCCATTCCTTTAAATTACATTTTAAACAGTACTCAATGCCCCTGCCCCAAAATACATACTGTATATTTATATATTTATAATATATATAGTCTTAGACTATAAAGTTGCAAATGCTTTATAAAAGTCAATGAGAAATCTTTGTAGCTTAAGGATACACTCACTGCTTTATTTGCTAACTTTTATCTACCGTGACAACTTAGTCTGCAAGCAATAGCTTTGAAGGCTTAAAGCCAGAATCAGAATCAGATGCCAGGTCAGATGGTGGGTCAATAGTAGCCTCTTACTTCTCCTTCCCTTAAGATGCTGGACTGAGTAAAGGAAGGGGAAGAGCTAAGGGGAAATGCTTTGAAATTAAGCAGGCACACCTTCTAAGGGGCTAGACAGGTAGGTTAAAAAATGGGAAGAACCAACACAAGGGGATTCACTCCCCTTCCTCTTTGATGCGCTGCTGCTTGTTGCGACGAGCATCCATGTCAAAATTGAAGTCATTCCACTCGTCGCGGGGAGGGA
This sequence comes from Dasyprocta punctata, assembly GCA_004363535.1. Lineage (NCBI taxonomy): Eukaryota > Metazoa > Chordata > Mammalia > Rodentia > Dasyproctidae > Dasyprocta > Dasyprocta punctata. The sequence goes on from RJWM01002626.1 coordinate 67,053, forward strand.
AAGAGATGGTCTGGCGGAGGGTAAAGCGGACCGCATCGATGACGCGCTCGCCGCGGGTCTCACTGGAGCCCACGCTGACCGTGGAGGCACCGCTGGGGGTCCGCAGGAGGTGGGGAGGTGAGGAGAAGTCATGGAGCTGCCGATGATCTAGGATGCCCTTCCAGATCGCGTGCCGGAATTGCTCAGGAATCTTTAGACTTGCCAAATCCTGTGCCACAGGGAAGAGAATCGGGCGGAGTTAGAACACAGAGGCAAACTGGTGTTTACTCCGTACCATCTTAGCATGCTTCAGGGTTCCAGTGCAATAGATCGGAATTCATTGATCCCTCACCTGGAGAATAAAATGAACTTTTTGATACCCTTCAAAGCTGTAGGAGACCAAGCACAAAGGCACCAACCTGAGGGTCAGCTCTGGCTTGTGAATAATTATTCACTTATTTTTCTTCTGGGTTTTGTTTGTTCATTGACAAAATAGAAACAGTACTTACATGAGAGGGGAAAAAAAAAGATCAAACAGAAACATAAAGTACCTTCTGACTCTTAAATTTGCCTGAGTCTGGTCATCAGAGGAAATGTATTAATAGAATGTCACTAACACTAGTGTTGGGAAATAAGAGAATCTCCCACTAAAAGAGATTGAGTGTTTTCCATATGCCAGGCACCGAATGATTTGTTTTATATGCATAATTTCATTTAATCCTTAGATTAATGGTGGACATTGTTAATGGTGGCCTATTTTATAGCTAGAAAAATTGAAGGTGAGAGAGATTTACGAGACTGGAGTTATACAATCAAGTGTGATAACACATGCTTTTAGCTGCAGCACTCAGGAAACTGAGGCAAGAGAATTGCCATGAGTTCAATGCCAGCCTGAGTGAGCTACATAGTGAGTTCAAGGTCAGCCTGAACTGCATAATAACACTCTGTTGTCTCAATAAAATAAATAAACAAATAAAAAAGAAAGAAGGAAAGAAAAAGAAAGACAGAAAGACAAAACAAAACAGAAAAAAGAAGAAAGAGTGGAGTTATACAAAGAGGTGAAAAAATTGTGGAGACAGGAAAGTGTGTGAACCTAAATTGGATCTATTAGCCAAAAGATGTCTTGATGTCTACACAAAAGAAAGCATCAAAATTCAGAACAATTGTGTCCATGTTTTACAGATGGAGGTAGAAAACATTTCAGCATTTCAAACAGGGTCAAACCTAATAGGATATGGTCGCATCACTTTTATTTATCTGCACTAGCTTATTTCAGTGATAGCTCACATGTGTTGTGGAGGACAGGGTGAGAAGAAAGCACACTGCGCTTGGAGTCAGCAGACCTTGCTAGAGGTCCTTATTCTGCTATAGAACTCCAGAAGTCTGGCCTCAATTTCTATGCTGGTAAAATTGGTTACAATTGCCCTTTTACTTCAACATATATTATAGAGTCATATATAAATGTAGTTGTTAAAAGAGAAGGTGTTTTGTAGCATTAACTATAAAACATGCAAGTCATTTATATTATTATTGCATTATTAACTCAAGTTTTCTTCTTACAAAGGTTACTAATGAAGGCAGCCCCCCCACCCCATGAAACTCATTTTTCTTCAAGAAAGATGTCAAGTTACTTAGGCTGGTGCTAATAAACAAGTGGAGAAACAGGTACCCACTTCCAGAAATGAGCAAAAAAACCAAACAAACACAAAAAAAAAGGCTGACACAGAGATGAGAAAATCAGGTGACTTTCCAACATTTTCCAATTCAGAAATTTGCAGTGTGGTATACTATTCCCCCTGCTGTGGATTTTCAGGGCATTAGAGGTATCAAACCCTCCTACTGTAGCAGAAAGATCACTGTAATAAACGTCATACACACACAGATAAATTAGCTTGCTCTTTATGCTTCTTGTATTCTTTATACTTTTGAGACTCTCATTAAGACCAAAGCTCATGTTTTTATTTATTTATTTATTTTTTAACTGGGAATCGAACTCAGGGCCTTGTGCTTGCCAGGCAGGTGCTATGTTGCTGAGGCACATCCCAGGCCCAAGCCCAAAGCTCTTTGTAAACTAGACTCCATCAACTAAGACAAAAAATAAGATGGATTTATGGAAAACATCCAGAGATCCTAAAAGCTGCAGGATTCTCCTGACATACTGTCCATTAGGGGCGAGTAAGCAACTAGAAAATATGACTTTAAGAATATGGGGAAGATACAGATTCCTTGTTCTTTTGGGAAGGACTACTACAGGAGACTCTCAAATCTAGGATAGCTCTGTTCTCTCCAGTAGATGCACGTGATTGAAAAGTTATCTGAACCTTGTTGGGACACACCCTTAAAGCTTTCTCTATAGTTTTTGTGTGTAAGTATTCTACTCAGCAGCAGCACCCAGGATTGACTTACGGGCTGGTGAGGGATGGAGGGAAAGGAAGCAGAATGTGTGCTTTTCCCCACAGGGATGGGGCATTCTTACACTCAGGGACATCTCTAGCATCGGTGCTCAAGGAGGGGACTACAGAAGCAGCAGCAGAGGCAGAGACTATCTTTCCCCAGCAGTTCAAAATGCCCCCCAGAAGCTAGAAGGGAAGAGAGTGAGCCCCAAAGAAAGCAGCATCAAAAATAGCCTGGGAGAAAAATTTATGTTGCTGGAAACTAGAACATGAGCTCCCTTGTGAGCAGAGAAATGGAGAAGCAGGAGGGAGATCTCGCCCATTCAGCTTGCTTGAAAAAACAAATCACAGTCACTAGGACAGATTTTGAATCCAGTTTGATCCACTAAGGCCCCAAGAGGCAAAGTGATAACTTCAAGTTTTGATTATGTCTAAAAGACGTGGATAGAACTTGAACCCATGGCCAGGGATCGTTTCCAATGCTCAGGGATGGCTGGGCCTGATTCTAATAGAACTGAAAATCATTGAAAAAACATATAGTTTTAATTGAAAGGGAAGGCTTGATGCTCATTAATAAAGTCCTATTTTAATAAGAGGCAGAAATGTCAATTAGGTTATAGGCTAAAAGCTTATATACTGTCATCACCTCATTGTGGAGAATGAGTTGTGAGAATAATAAGTTATTTCTGCTATCCTCATTTGGGGCATAGGCAGATGAACGACAACATTCAAACCATTCTCTGAATTCTTGGAAATTTTCTATTTATTTTTAATTTAATTTATTTGATTTAATTTGATTTTGTAGTGGTCATGGCTGTTATGGTGTCTCACTTTATTGCTCAGGCAGATCTCAAACTCTGGGGCTAAAGTGATTCTCCTGCCTCAGTCTCCTACATTCTGGAATTAAAGAAGGGTGCCATCACACTGGTTTGATATAATATATACTTTTCTTGAGGGTGGGGATTATATCTCTTCTTACCCACTTTACCTACAGTATGACAAGATAAGGGAGACTGATGGCTCACCTTCTAATGTTTATACAGGGTGAGGCCTGGGAATGTTTTAATCATGCTTATGGGTTCCATCAGAACTGAAGATTGGGGGCATGACAAAAAGAAATTTTAAAGCTTTGGGGGTTTGAGCTACAAAGCATATGGCATGAAAGAGAGAAAATGAAAAATAAAACTCAAGAGAAAAGTCTAACAGTTACTTACATCCATGGAGTAATGCTCAATCTGATAGATGGTGGTCAGCCCCTGGGTCGTGAAATAGTCCAGACATGATGAACAGCCCAACCTCGCTAAGAAACTGCAGAGGGAGGAGGGAAGAGGAAGGAAGAAACAGAAAGTTCACCCCAACAGCATTGGCGAGATAAAGGAAAATCCAACATTTTGCCCTTGGATGCCCTACATAAGAGACTAGGAGCAGACAAAATATACATGGACCTTGGATTTGAAGGTTAAGGATTATTAGGTTTATGGAAAATCAAATAGACTCAAGGGATTCCAACAGATCACAATTTTCCAACAATGATCCGTAGTATTCTTGGGTTGTGTGTTAATGCCTTAGGAGCCATTGCAGGGGGAGAAAGGAAAGGATCAATGGGTCAGAGTCCCAGCTCTTTTGTATCCTGGCCCTTCGCTGCAAAATGAGCATCTCTGTTTATTGTTTTGCATTAGGGAATTTCTTGAGAATGGTTCATTGGGTTAAAAATATCATAGGCTGCTACTCCTGAAAGTCATCACTGCCTTTTGACTTAAGTCCTTGGAATACCTACTTTTGATTTTGTGATGCTGGCCTGAGACTGATGACGCTGCCTTTACTGCAAGTCCAATCCCTGGGTGCCATAAGCTACGCGCTTTGCTATCTCTGTGACTGACACTGCATGGGGAATAACGCATATCATTCTGGCAGCCAAATGGAAGAACTGTTCTGCACACAAAACCAAAATAGAAGATGTGCAGTAGGCACACAAAGATTTGCCTCTGTGGGAAACAGCTCATTCAGGGTTCATGCGCGTCTATCTGTTGCCTCTCTGAACTTCCTCAGGTGGAAGGCATCCATTCTTTGTATGCGGAGCACTAGAGGCTACCAGCTTCTTGAAAATTATCTCATCTATGCTAACACTGAAAAGTTTTGTGGACATCCAACTCCAAAATAATGGTCCCATGGGGGCTGAGATCTATGAGGCCTAGAGAGCAGGAAAGGGAGCGAGGCAGCAAGTCTATTGCCCATTTGGGAAACCCAGCCCTGAGCACCAATCTGAGGGCCACCATGGACAGCCTAAAAAATGTGAAGGAGGAGGAGGGAGGAAATGAAGATGGGGAAAACAGGCATGACACCTGCATGGATATAAAAACACATAGTCACAGTTTCCCATGTTGATTACAGCAGTCCTCTTTGATTAAACTATGGCAACCATTGCACAGATCAGAGAGAACAGTGAGTGGCCTTCAACCACTGGGCAGCTTGCTTTCCTTTCAGCTGTTGAGTCAACTTTGATGGGGTCCACCCTCCACCACCCAGAGACTCTGAGGACAGGCCCCCCAGGAGCACAGGCTCTGGACTCACCTGACAATGCTGCAATCTGTGGGGTACGGAGGTGGGGGGGTGCAGTGGGAGGTGGATGGCATGGAGAGTGGGGGAGGGAGGGTCTGGGTGGGGCTGAGTCCATTCATGTCTCCAGCCATTGGCATGTGGGTGCCCATCATAGGAACTGAACGAAAGCAGGAGGAACAGAGAGGGTTACTGCTGTTAGCCTGTACCAGCGTCCCGGTGGTCTATCGTTCCTGGTTTAGTGTTAGGAGGCCTATAAACCACCAGCCTTGTTTTTTGTCTCATCTCATCTCTCTGTCCCTTCAAACACCACTCATCTAGTCAAACAGAATAGACACTAGACTCCAAACTCGCTTTACACTTCTTGGCCTTTATTTTTCTTGGGCAATCTCTTCCCATCCCTTCCACTGCCTTTAGTTCTCTGCCCAATCATTCACTTCTCTTAATGGTACTACTCTCCTTTGTACTGGCCTTTGGGGTTTTGTATTTCTGTCTACCTCGCTCTACTAATCTTCTTATGTTTAGAGATTAGTCCTTATACATGGTTTGATTGTCACCGACTTAGCACAGCACCTGGCACAGTCAGATGCTTGGTGAACTTAGGTTGAGTGAACAAATGAAAAAACCTGGGAATAAGAGAGTGAACTTTGGAATACGTGTTTGGAAATAGAGCACTCATTGCAATATTTCTAGGGAATGTTGCCTTAGTAAAGGAGGGTATTATGAAAAATTCTAACTCTTTTCTTGTGGTCCACATTGGCATTCTATACAGGAATGCCACTAATACTCAGTGGTATTTCATTAAACTGTGAATTATAAATAATTACTCTAGAGAAGAAGAGCTTAATAGTAATAATATTTATGCAGGACGTGGTGGCTCATGCCTGTAATCCCAACACTCAGGAGACTGAGGCAGGAGGATCGTTGCAAGTTCGAGACACAACCTGGGACACAAAGTGAGCTCAAGGCCATCCTGAACTGCATAGCGTGACCTTGTCTCAAAAAAACCAAATAATAATAATAACAATACTTATAAAACAAGTTTTTTTAGGTCAAGAAAAGAAACCCAGATTATATATTTACAGAAAGATGAATATCATTTGTTTTTGTATTATTAAACAGAAGGGTTCCTAGGGGGAAAGGCCTCTGTCACTAATCAAGCTCAGGGAATAGCCCAACTGCATCTTAGTCTGCTTCCCTTCTCGTTTCCCTGTGATATCAAAAGATAATTGTAATTTACAAATAAGACAAAGTATGAAAATTGGAAATTGCATAAATGTGAAGCATTATTACTTTTACTGCCAATGTGTTACCATCCCAAGAAGCAAGTTGGGACATCTAAGATGTCACAAGAAAAAAAATGAATAAATATAGAAGGAAATGAATGGTTCCTGCTGTTTTCACTCTCAAGTTACCAAATCTCTCAGGGGTCAGGTTTTGAAACTCAGGGTGTACTTATCACTAGGGGCAGGGTAGTCTGCTCTAAAGATGTTGCCGTATCTGGCAGCCCTATGACATCCACCCCGTTTCCTGAAATACGGACATGTGCCCTCATATCACAGAATAACAATCCTAGCCTCACTTAAATTCTTTCAGAAAACCCAGAGTTTTTGCAAGGTAACACTTAAATACAAGGTTAAGTGCTTATCAAAATAACTAGGAATTTTAAAGGACAAAACTCTTTTTATAGACTGAGGATTATAAGATATACGTGCAGTGTTCAGCCTTTTGCATACCTGAAGAAAGAATGCAACTTTCTGCATTTTTACCATCCTTTCTTTCTTTCATTCAAGTTTGTGTACTTATTTAGTTCTAGCAAACTAATTATAAGATAGGATAATTGTATTTATAATGAAGGTATATGCCAATCATCATTCATGTGGAGCCAATTCTCACATTGCTTTTTGCATTCATACTTAGTTAACATGAAGGATTTGTGTGTGAATAAGCAGAGGTCAGTCCATTTCATACATTAGATTCCCTGACTTGTGGAATAGAGCAGATGAGTTGAGAATGCTAAAGCTGTCAGGATGTAGCCTGATAACATGTTAAACATGCAGAGTGCTTATTTTATTGGATTGAAATTTGAGCTTTAGAGCACAGAAGCGACTTGTCCATAATGCCACAGCTAGTTTTTTTTTTTAAATAGAATCCAGATTAGAATCCATTTATTTACACATTTAATTTATCCACCATGTTACTTCCCCCATATTTTATACATTTTCAGTTGACTATCTTAAAGGTTGAGCGGGAAGGACCTCCATCCAGCTTGGCAGGAAGCAGACATTTCCCTCAGAGAGATCCTTGTTCCTACTGAAGCAATAGCCTCCCCCATCTCTACTAGTGTGTTTCGTAATAAAACACACACTTCAAGAATGAGCGGTTCACTCTGAGACAGCAAGTCATTCCATTTTGGTCTGATCTGTCCCACCATACTTCTTACTTGGCTTAGGATTAAGCCTTTGCCCCCTCCCCAAGCAGTCTTCTGCATGAGACTGCTCCTCCTTTAGCTGCAGGAAAGGGAGATGTGCTTACTGTTGGCTCCCATGGCATCAGGGATGGTGGTGGGGGTGAGGGCATTGCGCTGCTGAGGGTTGATGAGCTGGCTCACTGAAGGCAGCTTGTTCATGCTGTTCATTTTGTTCAGAGGTGGGGAGCTGTTGCCGTATGAAGACTGAGATTGCATTGAGGTCCTAGGAACACAAACATGGGGATGAAGGTCAGCATGGGACACTGGAGAGTAGGGATGAGTCGTTTCTAAGAGGTCTCAGATTAAAGCATGGCCTCAAACCATATATTCCTCCAATATTATAAGAAGTTATTTGTGCTTCTAGCTGAGAATATTTCCTTGTTCAGAAAGGATTAAAAAGCAATCATCAGGTCATATCATTCCCAAATGTTTAGAGTACATGGTTTAATATCTTTCTCAAGCATCTCCTTTGTGAAAAGGAAAATAATTACATCCTCCTTTTTCTCCTATTGTTTTCTTCATCACTGACGTCTCTCTTGCTCTTCAACTCAGGAAGGGTTGAGCAAAGACTCAAAGGCTAATGAAAAGCATGGCATTGCCAAGCTCAAATGCAACAGAGGCATTTCACCTGTAGCTTCCTAGGCTGTTTGGGATACACAGAAAGTAACTGGGAAGCCAATCAAACAGGACACTTGGCAGCACATCCTGCTGTCACTCAGAGGTCCCAAGTTGGAAACATGCTTTCTCATGTGGGATGTTCACGGGCAATGAGGGAACGCATCTCAACCCCAGCAGCCTACTACAGAGCAGAACCCAGGGGCGCAAGGAACTGTTCCATTGACCTCCTTTCTACAAATCTCCTGGAAAAAGAAAAGGAAATAAACAAAACAAAACAGTTTTCTCTTCACTATAACTTTCAGTTTGGAAATTTATTGCAATTGGCTTGTCATGTTTTGCACTGTATTTGAGATGCGTTTCCCTAATTGGCTGATATACCTTTTCCTTTGGGTGGTACACTAGAACGATGGTCAGATAATCAAAATTTAAACTCTCCTCCAGCACATATTAGGAAGCTAGTACTCTGCGTGCAAGGCATTTAACATTCTTGTTTTTGTTTTTCCAAGAGAAATTATATAGGCTACAGTTACGTGTATATATATATATATATATATATATGCACACTCTTGGTGTTTGTGCTTTAAGTTGGAGCTAAGAAAAATGAATGAAATGATCCCCTCTTTGAAACATTCACAGAGGAGCAGCTACAAAGGGCACAGTAATGTACCCTACCCTGAAAGGCTATGATGAGAACCAAAGAGGAGAAGATGGGAAGTAATTTTACAATCTGGGGCATTCACAGTAAGTCCTTATTTTGACCATGGGATGGGATGAAGGCTTGCCTTTGAGCATGTTTTGATCTGGGGATGGAAAAGCTCCCCTTTAACACTTCTCAAAGAAAAGTTATTATGATGTTACTGTTTTCCCCCTTTCTGCCGCTGCCATACTCACATTAAAAGAACAAATCCAGTTTTTTCTTTGGGTTTTGTTTTCATATATATGTGACACAAATGTTGGAGACTTTGCAAATGAATCTACCTTGCAAGCAAAGCCAGAGAGCAATGCTTGAAAAAAAAAATGAATGGCTGTGAGCTTCTGAGTGTGACAGGAGATGGCCGTTAGAGATACCAACCTTCATTCTCCATAAGTTCCTGGAATGAGAAAAGCCTCTACTCCTTATCACCGCAGAGCTACAGTCAGGGTAAAGTAAACAATATGCTGTCTATCCAGCTGCAGAAATTAACATAAGTATGTAAAATCCACAGATCCAGAGCTTTGTATAATTCTTGATGCTTTAAGCCAGGGGGCCATTGATTATTTTTTTCTTGAACTCTTCTCAAGTACTCAAAGTATAGACTCAAATCATATAAACAGCTGCTCATACAATAAAATCCTTATAGCTGTACAACACTCTGGGATATCCAGCTGTCTCCCATTCTATTCCATGTTTTGTTCCTGTGGACAGTGTCATGGTATGGCAGGAAATGGATAGGCAGAAATTATTATTACTATTATAGAGATGACTATACATGAGGCTCAAAGAAAAAACAAAATGAAAAAGAAAAATAATACCAAAATAAATAAATAAATTTAAAAAAGCCCTCTATCTCCAGGCACCTACTACAGGAGTTTTTTCTTTCTTTGTGTTACACTTACTCAAGAATAAGACTCATGGGTTTAAGAATCAGGAAACAGGTGGAGTGATTAGCAAGATATGGATGACCAAGCTAGGCAAGAACCAAGAACTATAGTAAAGAGAGTCACTCTAGCTTCTACCCAGCATTTCCTACCTCATTGTTGTGTGGGAATCTGGTATAAAAAGACAGTACATTTAGAGCCACACAGGAACTTCTATACGTTGTTCAGGGTAGGAAAGCACAGAGTAGAGCAGAGAAGAGACGCTTTGGTGGCCACTGTTTCTTTACTGTTTTTGACCACTACAAAATAGTTCATATTCCAGAAACAGGGTGTCCTCTGTAATTTAAAGAGGCCTCCACCTGTCTTCCTCATTTTCCCAAACCAGTTGAACACAGCAAGTTTTTATGAAAATGCTTTGAACCTTTAATGACCACAAGGAAGAAAATAAAAACACATTTACAAACTTTGCAATTTTTCCTGAATCCTCAGTTATAGTCAGTGCATTCTGTATCCTATTACAACTTTCTTTCTCTTGTGGTCATTATTTTTGACAGTTGTATTAGATCATCTATTTTTGTTTGTTACTGTGACTATTTCATTAGCTTACCTATCACATCAGAATGCCCTGAATTTGGGAAAGGCAGGTCTGACCTCACAGGTGACCAGAGAGGATCATAGACTTCTGAGTCAATCGGAATATTGTAGTCATCTTCTGGATCTGACACAAACTAATTAAGTGACTTTGGATGTTATGCAAGTCTGCCTTGCATCCCACTTTCTTAATCTTTAAATCAGGCATTATGCTCACTTCGGAGGAGTGAGGACTAGAGGAGATCACTTAACAGTCCTGCAGACTGTGAGGTGATTTGTAGGTACTCAATGAACATTGAGTCTTTTTACTCTTCCCCTCTGAAATGGTTGGCATTCTAGTATTGGTTCAAGGTGATGGAAGATACCAATTTAGGTATTGATAGGAAGAAATGACCAGAGGTCTGGAGCCTTGTATCAGTAAATGCAGGAATCAGGGTGAACAAATGATTAGTGTAAGAGTCAGGAAAGTTCAGGGATTCTGAACACATTCCAGAAGTGACTTTTAAAGCTGTAAAGAGTAAAATGAGGACAGCATGTTTTTTCATAAGTCCACAGCATCCGAAATGTGAGGATTATGTTAATCCCCTCTACTGACTAAGCTCATGGTCCATTCATGATTTCATGACCTTGATGATCAACCATATTTTTACTGTTACAAACCTAATGTCACTGTACTTGAGTAAACAGTCTTCAAAATAGAGGAAACTAAAGAGAAGGAAATAATGTTTGAGGAAACAGGATTTGTTGGTTTGTTTTTGTTGTTTTAAGACAGGGTCTCACAGCCAGGTGTGGTGGCGCACGCCTTTAATCCCAGCACTCGGGAGGCTGAGGTAGGTGGAGCGTTGTGAGTTCGAGGCCAGCTTGGGCTACAACACGAGCGCAAGGCCGGCCTGAGCTACATAGTGCGACCCTGCCTCAAAAAACCAGGGATGGGGAGTTTGGCTCAGCGGCTTAAGCGCCTGCCCTGGCAAGCACAAGGTTGTGAGTTCAATCCCCAGTGCTGCAAAAAAAAAAAAAAAAAAAAAAAAGACAGGGTCTCACAATGTAGCCCAGGCTGGCTTCGAACTCACAGTGGTCCTCCTATCACAGCTTCTCTATGCTGGGAACACAGGTGAACATTATTACCACCCCATGCAAGTATTGGTTTTCTTATTTCATCCTCCTCCTCAACCCTTCCCCAACCAAAAGCCAAAATATCAAAAATGTGAAAATGTAGTTCTTCTCAGGGAAAATAGTTTGTTTCTGAGGTTGTTGACTCGAGTTCAGCTAGATTTTTCTAGGAACTCAATGTAACAAAATATAGAAAGGAATGTCTCAAGTATCTCTAGTTTTGAGAATAAGCACTAGTGGAAATAAATCCTAGTTCTTCACTCTAACAATGTAAGCTTCTGTGGACGTGCTAAAACTAAAACACAGAATCTCAGAGCTAGAAGTAGCTTTAGATGATACCAAATGGGAAATGTGTTTTAAAGATTCTAACTCCAGTGACTTTATGTGGCAAGTGTCAAAATTCCTAATACAATTTTTCTCCTCTGTTGTCTTAAAGAGACCTTTGAATTTTTCTTTATTAAAAATCAGCTCTTGAGTAGAACTTAGCTATACTTCAGCCTAACTATATTCCACCAAGCAATTTCTGTAGTACAGAATGTGAGAAGGGAAAAGGACTCTAAAAAAATAGCAGAACACACCTGGTATGGAAAATGTTAAAACAAAAAAAAGGTGGCGGTGATTGGGGACTGGTAAGGCATGGAGCATCAGAAAAGGAATTGTACCTTTCCTAAGTTCCTCCCAGGCAGCCCTGCCTGTGACTTTTCTTTCTAGCTGAGTAATCTTGCTTCCAAAAACAAATGGGGAAAAAAAATGATGTGTGTTATGTACATGCGCCAATTCGCCACAAAAATGGAAACATGGACTAATGAAAATTAAAAATTGAAAATAAATATAAACTCATTAGATACTGACTTCATATTTTAAAAAAAGTACAACATGGATTCCTGAGGAGATCAATTGTAATTTTCAAATAAGTCTCAGCATTTGTGTGTGAAACTTCCATAAAAATAAGGTGAAAGAAAAAAATCTGAAACAGTAAAATATTAGAAAGTGTAACCTATTCAACTAAACCTTTAAATGATTTGTGAATCAATGTTGTTGACCAATGAGAAACACTGCAAAAATAATGACACCATCTGATTTTACTATTGCACTCTTTGTAAACATTTGCAGTAAGCAATTATTTTTATTTTTTTTCCCTCAGTTTAGTTTAGTACCTATCTAAACTATCAGATTAGTTTCATTTAGAACAATTTCTTTTGGAGTTTTAAGAGCTCAGAACATACTGTCAATTAAAAAAGAAAGGCTCCATTACAGATTTCTGACTAAAGTGTGCTAATACTTATGTCATAGAAGTCAAGTTTTTTACTAAACATGAGTTTAATTTCAATTAATTTTAGTCATTTTGGCATTTTAAAATACAACCCAGGCATATTGACAGATGTTAATAAATACTACTATAGTTTTGTTGATCTAGGAAGTAATTACTTATGGGGCTTAAATATTTTTAAATTACTTTATGCATCTAATTAACATTTCAGATTGATAATTTTGATAGAGTATCTTAAATAAACACCAAATAATGAGAGAAGAAATAAAAACGAGACCAAAGAAACAGTTCTATAACTCTTCTTTAGACCTACATGTGGTACTTCAAACACTTACATTAAAATATTTTAGTATTTATGGGGAAAAAAGCAAGGGAGGCAGAAACAAAAACTGCAAGATAAACCAAGATGCAAAAGTTTATTGAAAATTAAAATCACACATCCATAAAGCAACAGCCTCAATAACAAGAAATCATTGCCTCGCTGACACAGAACAAAGTGCAGTTACTGGTGTGGAAATATGGGAATTAAACTTCATGTTATTACTTTAAAATGTGTTTTTAAAATGGAAAAATCCAAATTCTCTCATTTCTTTGAGCCAGGAAGAATGAAAGTCATCCACTTTCTCTACCCATAATTTCTACTCCAGAATTGATTTTAATGTGTCTGTTTACTCAGTACCTAAAATGTTAAGTCTCCCGGATAAATGTTTTGGAACTGTATTGATAGTTTGACTGATTTTATGTCAGGAAGGATTGTGGGTCAGGAGCTCTTATTAATTGATCATGGATTTGATGAGAAGATTTTGAACTTCACTTTGGGCACTGAATAATAGCAAAAAAGTACCTGAAACAAATACGGCTAGGGTAGTTTTATCTTCCAATTAAAATCGAACAGCTAGTTTACAGGTCTCCCAATCTAAATGACAGTTTTAGGGGTGGGTCTCCAGGGTTTCATATGCAAATTCTATCATATCAGATGCTGATTTAGGGTGGCAGAGATAGGTTCTGATGCAACATTAATAAACTTCCTACCTACATATGAAGAGCAAAGACAGGTTATGAATGGTGCAAGTTCCCAAAGAGAAGAAAAGAGCATCCCAGCCCAGTACTGGCTGCTTAGGGTTATGCCCACTCTCTGCCCAGCAGTACATTTGACACCTCAGTTCGTTGCTACTTGCAATCTTATTGCATGACCAGCATTCAAAGGGCCTGAGTCTGTCAGTCACCTACAATTCACTTATGCATGGACCACAACAACTTTTTTCTCCTTTTTTTTTTTTTAAAGACATCGTAAGTTTGAGACCTGCTCAAAAGCTTCTTTATGAATTTTAGAAACACAAAGGAAGGTAACATAAAAGGGTTCTGATACACATCTTAATGTCCCATACCCCGTGGGATGGCCTCCCTCCCAGGAACAACAAAGAAGCACGCAGACATACACAGTGGTTCCTCTCCCATCCCCTGCCCACACTGGAGCTAAGGGTACACAGTCTGCAGAAATCGTCCTTTTGTATAACGTTTTGAGTCCCTTCAAAAGATTCTCACTAGTGGCTGTGTGCCTTTGCGAAGTTGGGTCTCTGGGTCAAAATGTCTTCAAGTCCTATTTTTAAGGGCTGGATACACACACACACACACACACACACACACACATACACACACATACACACATGGAAATGCAACAAACACACACATTTAAAATACAGACACAGGTTCTATGGGTACACCGATCGGTTTTGGGGGTTGGAATGTCTAAAGAAGACGTCAGATTGTTTCGGAGCTTCTCTCCGGGGCTCCACAAGCTCATTCCTGAAGCAGGCTGAAAGGAGACTGCAGAGAGGAACCAGAGAAAAGAAAAGATGAAGTCTTAAGGGTGCATGAATCCCAAAAAAATGAATACAGAAACACACTCCTCCTACCTTCATGATCATAGCATAGATGAAACAGAAAGCCCAAGAAGCTCTTTCTGTTCCTTTAAATGACTCAAAGATTTCCTCTTCTAGATAGTTTCACGAAGAGTAAGTGAGGTAAAATCCAAGTACTTAACCAGAAGTATGTATCAGAATCATAGGGTTTTTTTATTTTTAAAAAAGTATTTTTCCAGATCCCTACTGAGAACAAGTTGGGGTTCAGGCATATTCTCTTAACAAGTTCCACAAGGTGATTCATTTGTAGATTAAGGAGCCAGGGTTGGTCAAGATGCTTGGTGTAGTACTTGGCATAAATTTTACTGGACTCAATTAATTGAAAAAGAGAATCCAACTTTCATCTTTTGCAGAATGTCGTCTGCCCAATTATTATACCTCATTACTGTTCTTGTTTAGCTGAACTATGAAGTATGAGGAAATATGATCTTATCAGTAGGGGGGCTGTGTCATCATGCATTTGTAAAGTCCTATTAATGAGCATTTTATATATGTCCAGATTGAGATGGATAAATACCTTAATCCTTTCAGTCACAAACTTGGCCTAGAAAGACATATATCAAACTCATGAAAGCAACTTTTGCATAATTAAGAAATCAATTATGTCCAAAGATGCCAAGAACAAGCCCTTTTATTTTGCTAAAGGTTATGCAACCTCATGAAATGACTGGGAACTGTTTCCTAGACTTGTGTTTCGAGCTTTTGTTTACTCTTTTCAAAGGTACAAGCCAGTTTTCTTTGATTCGGTAAACCAGCAAAAAATTGCTGTCATCTTAACAAAATTTGCTAGATTACAAATTAGTAAAGAAACAACTTAATGCCAGCTAAAAAGCTAGAGCTCTGATTCCTTTTTGTGGATATTGAAGTTTGCAGCTTTTTATGCACCGAAGATTAGCATGAGATCACATGCAGAAATCCAACTAGTTCTGCAGGCATTGTAAAAGTAGAGAGACCACAGGCGTTCACACTTTAAGAGCTAGAAAAGACACTATTTTTGCAATGAGATGTACAGATTTAGAGAAATGTTTTGATCTAAGTTTAATCTGCAAGCTTTTTTTATATCAATTCAGAGTTAATAAATTTCACCCCTGAAAATGTCTGGATATTGCTGAGAAGTTAAAAAGTAACACTGCAAAGTATAAATCTCACACATTTCCATGACAACTATCCGGCTGAGCCACATGAAATTACCAATATGTATCTTTTTTTTTTTTTAGCCTGAAAAGTGAATGATTTCAAACAACTATTTCAGAAATATAGAGGATATTTACTCAGAAATACACTATTGTCTATTTGTTTGAATAGTTTTGTCCTGTGCTGTCTCTTATATAAGTCATCTTGAAACTATTTCTTGCTTCTCTCTTAGATACATGGAGCTGAGGGAAAAATATTACCATTCTGGAAGACAGCCATAGCCCCATGAATTAAAGACTTTAAGTTGAAACAGTAAGAATTAAGGACCAAAACTTATGGATGGATGCTTGCTTTAGTTTTAGTATTACAGCTTAACTAGTAAATCACACCAAATCATTAAAAATAGTTCTATGTCAGAAATTTGACTCTAGTCTTAGTTTTATTTTGAATTAGCTAAGAAATCACAAGCATAGTTTATTAGGCCTCAGTTTCCCTGGGTATGGGATGAGAAGCTGGACATACAATCTTGAAAATCCTGCTCTGTTGCAATTTATTTATTTATTTATCTTTTGCGGCACCAGCGATTGAACTCACAGGCTTCACGCCTGCCAGACAGGCGCTTACGCCACTGAGCCAAACTCCTGGCCCTAGTTTTTTGAGGCAGGGTTGCACTGTGTAGCTCAGGCCAGCCTTGCGCTTGCATTGTAGCCCAAGCGGGCCTCGAACTCACAATGCTTCTCCTACCTCAGCCTCCCGAGTGCTGGGATCAAAGGCGTGCAGCACCACGCCTGGCTCATATTTTCTTATTTGTACTATTTATGTACTATTTGTACCAGTGTACTTACTTGTACCTACTTATAAGCCACAATCATGAGAAAAAAGGTAGCTAAGAGAGTGCCTTAGGATGTCATCCATAGTAAAAATGTAAATGAAGTTCAGACCTTAGAAACTCAAAAAAAGGCTTCCAAAGAAAGCAAGAGTTAGATTAAGCTAGAGACTAACAAAGTTATGTTGGCCTGAGTAGAGAATAGAAGCTACTATGAGGCTAAGCTACAGAAAAAGAAAAAGAAATAATCTGAATCTGAATATAAAAGTCAAAAGACTGCTACATCTTCTGTCAAGCAATTTCTGCACAGCCGTGTTGAGCATTTATGCCCTTTGAAAATACAAAGGCAGAAGGTCTAGGGTAAACTTTGGGTACATTTTGTCCTCTGTGCAATTCTGGCTTCCATGAATGTAAGTGCCTCTATTTATATTAATGTAGATATGTTAGCTAACATCAAATTTCTTCCTGAGGAGTATAAAGAGTACTTGTATCTATAACAATTTGATTCACAGCAACTCAGTATAAAATCCATTCTCTGCACAGCCTATGATCATGAAGGTAATGGCGAAGGAATTTTTTAAAAAAGAAAACCATGCACAAATGAAAAGCAAGCAAAGAGAAAACACACAGTAGGAAACTGATAGAAACAATTAAACTGAAAATATTTTATGCTCACATTCTATAAAGTATATTCCCTTCTCACCAATTTTCTCTGTATATAAAGAAAAATGCAAAATTGATTCCTTGTGAGCATTAAATTGGTACTATGTTTTGGAAAGTAAATCACAGGCTATTATAGCCATTTTCTAAGCTGATTTATTCATTTCAAATGATTGCCAGGAAATTAGATTTCCATTTTTCTTTGTCTAATCATTCATGTGCTTTCTTAGAGATTTGCATGAAAATAAGAGCTGAAAAAAATTTAACTTAAGAATAGGCAACTGGAGAATTTATATTGATGTATATCAATCATTGGAGACTCACATATACATAATGCTACAAAGGCATAATTAGACCAAATGTCTAAATTTTGCAAAGATTTAATTTAGCAGTCTGTTAAATCTTCATGCATAAATTATCACAGCTGTGAGATAACAAATCAAAAACATGCATATGATACTTTAAAATGAATACACCAAGAAACCATGAAGAAACTAATTCCTATCAGTAGCTATACATGCAAAAAATGCATATGTGTACCTATAATCTTTAGAATTACTTTTTAGTAACAATTTTAAGACATATTTTCTTCTCTGATGAAATAGATTGGTTTTTAAAATACGAATAATGAAAATTCTCTTTAGAGCAATGCAAACCAATCAGATAATAAACTCATCATAGTGACAGAAGGCTCTACATTTCCACATACGACACATAAACTAACATGAATAGAATATGTCCCTAACAAGGTGAGGATGATGGCACATGCCTATAATCCTGGCACTGGGGAAACTGAGGCAGGAAGATTGTCAGGAATTCGAGACCCAGAAAACATAGTGATAAGATCAGCCTGAACTACATGGTGAGATCCTGTCTCAAAAAATCAAAAAAAAAAAAAAAAAAAAAAAAAAAAAAAAAAAAAAAAAAAAAAAAAAAAAAAAAAAAAAAAAAAAAAAAAAAAAAAAAAAAAAAAAAGAATCAAAAAATCAAAAAACCAAAACCCAAACCAAACCAACCAACCAACCAAACAAAAGAATGTGTCCCTGACTCATGTCAGCCCTTTTGGACTGTAAAGTTTCTCAAACAAAGAAATCAGGTCAGTAGTGATGGTGAACATTTTAGAAATGTGTGCCCAAACTGCACCTCAAAATCCTCTTTTTTATCACAAAGTGACAACTCTCCAATTAAACCTGAATACTGAGGTTTTTGTTTTGAAAAGACTACTCATACATTTGCATCTTTTGTCTTAAAAGAAAAATGAAAAATATATGCCCTAGGTTTTCCACCACTGTACTAGACAAGCCCTCTTTTGTATAATCTGCAGATGCTATTTTAAATTGTCTCATTAGCTTATGCAATACTGAGAATAAATTCCAGAGCTTTCTTAAATTGTACAAGCTATTTTGATTAGGAATTCACCACCAAATCACAAAATACGCGGAGGTAGGAGACCCATCTTTCTCATCTCTATCCTTAATGTTTACAGGTCCCCATACTAGATGATCAGACTCTTTCCTGTTAACTGCAAAAAAAGATAGACAAGTTTATCGCAGAACAACTAGTTCAGCATGATATGCAACTGGGTAATTCTCTGGGAGTCATTTTGACTGGTTTAAACTTTTCCAGAGTGAACTGAAAGCAATTTGGGAGTGTTTCATAATCCCATGACATGCACACTTAGAGAAGGCACTTAGCCCTTCTGAGTCTGTAATGATGGCTCAAGTCTGTGTTACTTTGATCCCTGTTATGTGATTTTTCTAAGAACTAAATCAATTTTGTACTGGAATATATTAAAGTATATTTCCATCTGATATCTAAAAGAATCCAGATGATTGGTAATAGGAATTCTGTCTGCAACCCAGAGTTCTAATTCTCTTTTACAAAACTGTCTCCCCAAGCAAGTCCCTAATTAAACTTTCTGATTAGTCTGCTTGTACAAAATCGTACAAATATGAGGTGGGAAGCTCGCAAGCTAAAAGTAATTAATGAGAATCCTTCCAGCCAGAAAGGGTCTTAAATGCTCAAATTGCTTCTAGTCCTTTGAAGACAGACCATGCTGGTTTTATATCCCTTAGCTGTTCACCCTATGCCATGGTCAAAAGGTGTGTTCAGAGGAGCCCTCCCCTCAGGAACACAGTCGAGCTTCCTCAACCCACACTTACGTTAATTTCAACATGACTAAGGACCTTGTTTAATACACTTTCAACAACTATCTCTGTATAGTGAATAATTCCATATGAGAAAAGAACCATTATTTATTGGTTGCATTTGTATTATAAAAGATCATCTTTGTTTCAGGCAAGATACTTTTTGGTCTCATTTCTTATTTTTTTTTCCTGAAAAGCTGAATGTCTGAATTTCTCAAATGGACCTAAAACGTATGTGTATTTTACATTTATGTGGAGATTGGCACTGCTTCCAATACACATGCAATATCTTAACTGAACTAACAAGTGATTATTCTTAACTACCAAAGGTAAGTATAGAGTGTCGATTGACCAATCTACTATCCTTTCATAACAGCCATTCTATTCTTATCAGTCACAAAACAATTACCATCATCAAAGACTCAAGAGGTAAGGTAAAATTTAATTTATAAATAGGTTGCAAGTATATGCTAATATGGTTGCAAAATATTGCCTGTTTATGTTTTAAAAAACATATTGCCAGAAGACAATCTGGAGCAAAGCTATTAAAACGTGACAATATAATATTGCTTTGTCCATCTGCACTCGTTTTCCTAATGAACATGCGTTAGGTCTCAGAATCCCGCTCAACAAAGTACTTGAACATGTCACTGTGTAGCAAAACCTCTTTGTCATGCTCAGTCTACAGCAGTATTCCCAAAATTGGATTGTGTGCATCCCTGAAGAGGTATCAGCCAATCCATTTGGATGAGAGAAGATTTTTATGGTTTTAAAGACACACATTGTTACTAGGATTGTGTGTTAGTGACTCTGTTAGTATGGTCTCTAATTCCATTTTAGAACATTGGTAAATTCCTCAAACAGGTTACAAGATATACAAATGCTTTAAACTGCAAAATAAGCACTGTCCCCCTAGTCTATCTGAACCTATTGTGATCTGCCATCACACAGTATCATCTTCTACATTGTTCATCAGTCATCCCTTTTTTGATGCAGAAAAATCACCCCTGTTCATGCCCAAAGGGACACATCAACACACTCACTGTTTTTGAAGTAAGTGCTGGTGCTGTTGCTGCTGCTGCTGCCTGTATGTTTCGATCGTGTGCTGAGGAAGGTACTGCATGAGCTCCAGGGATTCTTTGATCTTTAACAGCATTTCGTAAGTCTCACGACCCCTCACCTATGCAAGTATAGACAGAAAGAGAGGAACAAATAAATGAAGAACCGGAGAGCGAAACTATCCGTAACAAGTGCAGGTGACCCTCATCGTCCATGGTCCTGTTAATTCTAATTGTTCTGCTTGCTAACATTTATTTGCAACATGGAAATCAATGCTTCTGGCACTTTGGGGTCATTCACAGATATGCACAGTGGGAAAATATCTGAGTCACCTGTGCACTTAATTCTACACATAGGGTGGGTTTAGGTTGCCCATCATCTCTTTGGGGACATCCTAGGAACCTGTCCAGTGACAAAACAAGGATTGACTGCAAGTAGGTCTGGAAGGACAAGTTTATAGCAGGGATAAAATGAGCTTCTATTTTAGAGAACCTCTTAAAAGTCTGAAGAGCAAGAAGAAAGTCAAGGCCAGAAGGAAGCAAGCAAGGTACAAAGGGAATTGCAAACCCCTGAGAGTTATCATTCACTTGAATTTTGAACACCAAGGACTATCTCTGTTTCATACATTAGTTTTTGCCGTAAGCACAAGGGGCAGCATTTGCCAAAATATGGGAATGGACCGTTTTTTTTTCCCTGTCACCCTAGTGTTAACTCCAGTGCTGGAGTTGCTTCTCTGAGAAGCCTCTCTTGATTCAGTCTTCAGTTTGCATCTGCCTCCTTCTAAAATACTGCACAGCTCTATGCCCCACTCTCTCATTGAATGACATTGTAATTCTGCACACCCTCAGTCAAAGACAAGCTCTTTGAGGGCAAGAATTATGTTCTACAGAGCTGTACTTGCTCAGGATCCAGTGCATTTGCCACTCAACAAATACTCACTAAACACATGCTGAACTGACAGGAGTCGCTTTTCCCCTTAACACCTCGGTGGCTAATTTCTCACTAATCTTAAGATGCAAATGGTTACAGGGTATCTTTTGCATTAGTATACACTGACATTTTATTTTAAAATAGCTTTTTAGATAGATACCCCTGTTAGCTAGGAAAATAATTAAGTCTTTTGTAATATTTAGTATGTTAGGGTAGTATTTCATTTAAAGGTCATCAATCAATTTCCACTTGTAGCCTGAGCTAGAAGGCACTGAGAACCTCAGCTGAAATGATTTCTTATTCATCAAATGGCAATCTGTTTCCCAAGACCCTGGGTAGGTACGGCACACCCAAACTTGTTGAGTTGCTTTAACCTGGATTCAGGGCAGTAGCATGCAGTCAGTTCTCTTGGTCCTGCTTGCCTGCATCTTGTGTCAGTTTAGGTGGCATCAAGGGCTGTACTGACCACCAAAACTTTGTTGCTACTCTAGCTGCCAAAGATTGAGAAGAGTAAGAATTCAATGAACTGCAGTCATAATCTAATGAAGTAACCTTACTAGTGACTTTGAGAGGGATGATGTTCCATGTAGAAGCAAATGATATTCTCATTCAATAACTGGGTGAAGCCTCCTGGCTAGTCACATACAATTGAGGATTCTGTCTTACTTGGCTTTCATTATATCACTCCCTAAAAGAAAATCAAAGCTCTAGACATGGAGAAACGACCCCTGTTTGAGGAGACAGAAGAGGTTATTATCCTGTTCTGATACATTATATACCCATGGTATATAATGTATCAAATTACTATAGTCTTCCTCATAAAGATGGGCACATTTATGTCAACAAAAATTGATGGTCAACATTCTATAACTATTGTATTATCAACTTTGTGAATTTTTTCTAACAAAATTTTAGGACTAAATTGATATGGCCATGCCATGTGGGATAATTACCATTTATAAATAATGAAATGCTAATAAATTTTAAGTACTTGTGCAAAACTATAGAAGGAAAGGAGATTTTTGATGTTTAAAAAAATATACATATATATATATTCTCTTTGCTTTATTTCCATTTCACCCACTATTATGAGATAAATATTTATTAACCCCAAACTTCATATACTGAAGTCCTAACTCCCAAGGTGATGATATAAGGAGGCGGAGACTTTCATGGGTTATTTGGGTCACTCAGAGGCTTCAAGAACAGCATTATTGCCCTTGTAAGAGAACTCCTAGAGAGCTCTCCTGCCTTCTTTCCACCATTTGAAGAAGGGAGGAGAAGACAGCAGTTTGCAACTTGAAAGAAGGTCCTCGCCAGATGACCAGGCGGGCGTGTTGATCTCAGAGCTCCAACCTCCATAATTGTGAGAAACAAATTTCTGTTCTTTATAAGTCACCTCAGCTGTGTTACTTTTTGATTTTATTTCCAACTAGCTAGAATAGTTCTTTTCCCACTGACACAGATAACTGGAAAGTGATATTGAGTAAAAGATAATTCAGAGGAGGTTAGAATGAAGCACTCATGAATATCCACATGAGACTCACTGGCAAGTATAACAGCTCATCATCTGGGGATCTTCGTTTCTTGATGGATGTCATCTGGATGCCATGTGTATTCTGCCGAAAAGCTGGTGGAAGAGAAACGCACGTTTCACTGTGGGAACATTTTGGCAGCAATAATATATATTAAAACATATTTAGTTATTAAATATTAACTATATTTAATAATATATACTAAACAGACAGCCATAATGACAGAAATATCCGCAAGACTAAGGAATGTAGTCTTAAACATCCATTTACTTGGTGAGAGTTGCTGTTATAGTAAATACATGCTTAGCAATAATGAGATAAGGAAAAGGTAGGAAGGAATAAGGAAAAGAAGAAAATTCAGGAAGCTGGGAAATAGTGTTTAGATTAAGTAATTAGACAGGAAACTCTGCCTCTTGCTTGTGTAGGTTTGAGAAGAGCTCTTAAGAAAAGGGAGAGAAATTGGAGTCATGTTTTATTTTTCATATCATTCATCTCCTATGGAGTTAAATACATGTTGTAGAAACTTTTTTGGTAGTATAAGGGAACTAATGAGTAAATAAATTCATAAACTACACCCAGCCAGAATCCAAGGTATAAAGATAATTCATCTGCCAAAATTCAGATAATCTGTTCTTACTGGAAATCCTTAAATCAGAGGTGAGAAGAGTGCTCAGGGAAGAGATAGGTGCTATGCTATCAGGAAGACACAAAAGTAAAATCAGAATGGCCATGTATGTATCATATGTGTCATACATGTATGAGATTTCGAGGACTGATGAGAGACAGGAAGAACCAACAGGAGAAGCATAAACTACTGACAGAAGTCAGTGGTGATGGACTGTCCTATAAAATACAATACAGGCTGGGAAGCAATCAATGGTAACATTAAACTTTTTTTCACAAAATAAATCTCAGTATGATACTTTAAAATGTTTGTGGTTGTGATATCAGGATTGCCCAAGACACCTTCTGGAAGCAAATTTCAGCCAAGTTAACAGCTCATGTACATTCATGGTTTTTCCAACTCTACTTTCATTTATTCTGCATTACAGGTTCCTTGAAATACTCCATTTTGAAAAGCTTCCATTAGCCAACTGGGGATATAGCTCAGTGGCATAAGCACCTGCCTGACAAGCACAAGGTCCTGAGTTCGATTCCCAGTACCAAAAAAATCATAAAATCTTCCATTAGTTAAAATCAAATTTGAAGACCTCCGATGAGGTTACTGAGGTCCCGAGAGGGTCATATATGCAAAGTCAAGACTGATCAGACTTGCTCTGCATCCTTACACACTGTGCCTCAGGAAATATGTCTTTGAATATCATCGTCTCATTGCTTCTCATTGTTAATTCTCATTGAGTCAAGAGGTGGGCACATGCCGTTTTAGTCCTCATGCTTAACATCTGAATGATAAGTTGTTATCAACAGGCTAGATTTTGCTTCTCAAGATTTAGGTGGCATGAGAATCACTTGCAGTAGGACTTATAAAACACAGATGATTTGGTTCATAAAACATAGATTTTGGAGCTTCACCCCCAAAGTCTCTGATAGAGTGAGGCTGTATTTTGAGGTTTAAGAATTTGCAGTACTACCCAGTTTCCAGACTGTGTTGATGTAACCAGGGCAGAAATCACACTGTGAGGACCCCTGTAATAAGAAACGCTAGTTACGAATATTTGCTCTCCTAAAGCTACACTGAATATTTGGGGTCCATTTTATTGTCTCCGTCAATGTTATACCTATTTCCATGACCATGGGGGCCTCAAGTCACACTTGCTACTAAAGCTGACAGTGCTCATCATGCTGCTTCTCCAGCACTGCCTCCGAACCCCTCCATCTGCTGCAGACTCAACCCTACCCGCACTGGGCCACTACATCTACTTACGGCGCTTCGTACCATCACCGTTCTTTGTACTGTCCGAAACTTGCTGCTTTCTGATGCTGTCTTCATCTGCCTTCCTGTCTCTTCCTGGGCAAGCACAGATCCTGGCCTCAAAGCAACGTCGGCCCAGGACTTGCCCACTAGGAATTAAGAGAAAGGAGAAAGAAAACTCTGCAGTCAAAGACTGTCAAGGGTCCCTGGAGTCTTTGCTGGTCACCACCGGCACCCCATAACCACCCATGCAGCTGGAGCTGCTCTGAGGAAGGTCCGCAAAGAACTTGGCAGGACACAAAAGAGCTTATGTGCCACCAGCAATATTAGTAAATAACATTCCATTTGTTCTGCAAAGAACCTCCAAGCCATTAGCTGAACAGCTGTATTTAGCTACATATTTTGAAGGGAACTTGAGTTAAGCCAGTGGATGTCTGAGGATAAAATCTCCTCAGGCAGCCCAGACTTACTCAAAGAAACTGTTAAATGCCTCAGGGCCACATGAAAACAAAGACTGTCTAATCAAAAACAATTCCAGTCAAATGTCAAGAATTCAGGGATGAAGCAACTTGTACACCTTCCTAGGTTTTTTTTTTTTTTTTTTGGTCATCTCATTTTATCTTCTTTACCCTCTTCTCTCTCTATTTGCTTACTTTTTTATGTAAGTATTCCCAGCAAGAATTTAAAGCACAAAGGACAAAATTGAGGTTGGCTCTCCACCATGCAGCCAAAGTTGGTGTTAAAAAAAGACACGATTTCACATTGCCCTCTGCCAGTGATCGCTTGCAGAACGACAAGTCTGACAAATGTCACTTACTCTCTGGTTTCCAGAGTAACAATGATTAAAATCGGACGGCGGTTCATCCCTCCAACACAACTGCTGTTGCACATGAAATTGTACAAGACTGTCGTGAATTCAGTGCCGACCTGAGCACAGGAGAAAAGAAAAAAACTGTGTTAATGATGGTTTGAGCTGATAGTCTTCCTTCTTCCTTTTTCTGTCTTTTGAAAGAATTCCACTGCAAATGAAGGCATATGCTTTCTTCTAGGAAGACAATGTCTGACATCCACTGTGGATTCCTCTTGCCCTTGCCTTGTGGGAAGCTTCAAGCTAATGTTTGAAATGTTGGAAACAACATAGGTGAGATAGGCAGATCTTTGATCTTTGACCCACTTTAGGGCATGCCGATTCAAATCATCCAGAATACAAGCTACAGCACAGAGATGAACATCACTAAAAGGAGAGCTGGAAAAAAAATCGTCAGAGATAGCAGGGTCACTCCAACTCTATTTTCCTTACAGAGGCAAAACAATATAATGATTTGAGGATATGTTTCCATAAGTAACATTCTGGACCTTAAAATGTCCTCAGAACTAATTCATCTAGGCTATTTTTATTTTAATTTTTAATGGTACATGTTTACATAAAATTATGATTGTATTTATTGTGGGGAGTCAGTACATGTGCAGAGCACATCTTATTTCTGTAGAAGTGCTCATTCACGGATAGGAAAATAGAAGTCCACAGAGGGACAGTCATGTGTCAGAGATCCACAGAGTAAATCAGCAAAACACGTAACTTTGGTCTCATTACTCTTATACAGTTTCTACCTCAGTACTCTGCTATGCACAAGAGACTTACAAATTTACCATATGTTCAGGCAAAAGTCAGCTAAGAGATTTCTCTTCGGCCCTCTCATTTACAAGTCAGTATCAGAATTCTTGCATCCAGTACCAGTGTATGTCTACCACCGAATCTGTGGTCAGTTGGACAGAAACCCTATTTCCGGTTCAATTAGTATCTGCTTTTATTATGGTAACACTGACAAAATTCACATTCTCATGTGAATTCAGTAAATATTTAGGCACTTTGGGAGGGCATGTGTAGAAGAAGGACAAAAGAAATATCAACAAGTTACATATTTGATGAGAGGGGCTAACACAGAGAGAGATAAATAGTAGAAACACCCCTTGTCACCATCGGTAATGTTTTCTTGGGTCTATCCAGTCAGCGAATATGTCTGTCATCAATCTATCTTGTTTTTTTTTTTTTTTTTTTTTGTTTTTTTTGCTTTTTACCTGGGGTGGTTCGTAAGGTACCAGCACACTCTGTCTTCCTGTGATGGGATCCTCTACGTACTGGGCATGACTATTCCCTTCTACTCGAATCAAATGACTAGGAGGGGCAATCTGTCCTGTACAACAGAAAAAGACAAAATGATTAGTTTACTTATCCTCATAATAAAGTGAACAAAATGGAAATGCAGGGACAGAATGTTGGTGATCAAAGTGACTGTCTAAATACTAAGGAAAATTCAGGTTCTTGACAAAAGCAATGGATTCTTTTGCAAAACATCTAAAACATGACGATATCCCAATATTTTTAGCAACAGAAAGGGCTGCAGTGGTGAACTATATTTAGGAGAATATTCCTAGACTTTAGAGTTTAAGGTTAACTATTCCAATTTTTATAGAACTGTAAGACCTCATTCGTGGAGGGAATTTAGCCAGGTTCCTCTGAAAATGAAACAAACAAACAAAAAAACAAGTGCATGAATTTAAAGAACATAAGTTTGAGAAAATGTTGTCTGAAGTTCAATGGGAAAAAAATAGTAAATAAAAAGAAATTTAAGACTGGAGATATAGCTCATTGGTAGAGCATTTGACTAGCATGCATGAGGCCCTGGGTTTGATCTCAGCACTGGAAAGACAAAAAGAAGACAAGACAAGATAGAAAGTCACAAGGATAGACCTTCCCCTTGCTTATTCTTTTTTCCTTTTCTACTTTTAGATACTACTTTACTCATTGATCTAAGAAACTTGTTGGATTTATTGTGCTGAAGAGTCTCATTTTGGGGACAAGAAAGGGGAAGCAAGTTTTAAAAAGATCTTAGGCAAAGTCTTGCAAAATTACAATATTTGGGAGCACTCCAAAAGAAAGAAACTGCTCCAAAAATTAGAAGCCATAAAGCAGTTTTTATCCTTCAGCTGTGCAATCACATTCTATGAAAACTACTCAGTAAAACTAAAAAGCTAAGTGTATCAGGGATGTTTTCTGTGATATCATCTATTTTGACATAAACCAAAAAAAAAAAAAGAAAAAAAAAGAAGAGGAAATAGAAGAAGGAGAAGGAGAAGGAGAAGAAGCAGCAGCAGCTAATATTTTACAAAATAGTAATTTTGATGGAACACAAATAGGTAACCAGACAATGAGGCCAATCACTATGGAATATTGTTTGTGGTTATCAGTAGGAGAAAAATGAGACACAAAGGTATCACTGATTCAGACTCATATACAAGGAATAGAAATTACTGTGTTGATGAGGATTTTGACTACTTTCTCCTTTAAAATTTCTATCCATTCTCTTTTTTTCTCTATTGATTTTCTCTATAATCTAGCAGAGACCCTACACTTACATATTCCAGATGCCTATCAATATTTGTATCACTAATATTTTTCTCTGAATATCCTGATTTCCAGCCCTTCCCGTGCCACAAGTGCCTGGATGATTGTGGGTGCTTTCCCTCGTCCTTCTTTACTGCTCTTCACTGCTGTCTACTTAACTGTCCTTCACAGAACCATCATATCAGATCTAAGGGAACCCTTGCAAGCAGCGACTTCTGTAAGGTCACTGGATCTGAGGATCAGAAGATGAGACATGGTATATTCATGGACACAGGGTTTAAAGAGTGTTCAAACTACCTGCCCCTGATACACTGTCTTCTATTTGACTACTCTCTTCAGTAAGGTCTGCTGTCCTATCTACTTCTCTTACCCAATATCTGTGCTCCCATTTCCTTTTCTTCTTTCCCCCTGCCCCTTTTGATTTGGTTAATTATTTGTCTTCTTTCATGTCCCTTCCTCTGGCTCTTCCAGCTCTCAACACATACAGATTGAAAAATCACTTTGAGAAAGGTGCTAAAACGAAGAATGTTGTAGTTGTGCCAAGCAGAACAACTACCATATTGCTCTGCTTATGTCCTCTCCTTAAAAAAAAAAAAAAAGCAAGAAAAGCAAAACAGAACAAATAAAGCAATAGAGAGAGTAGTCCAGGTTATTGAGGAATCACAAGTATTAAATTAAGTAGTTCAACCAGTGTGAAAGTATAAATTATTTAGCATTATTCTGTCGGCCAAGAAGGTGAACTGAGTAGGCTCCAGCTTATAGAAGTATGAACCAGACAGGTTGGTACCAAATACGAATGCTCACAGCATCTTTATCTCCTAAGAGCTGAGCAGTTACAGACTGCAATCATTCTTACCCTCATTGAATTCACGGCTCAGTTCATGGTTGGGGCACCGCTTCACCACCTCCGTGACGTGCTCGGCTTTCTTGTAGACGGGCATGGCACGGATGACAGCTCCCTGAGGAGGTGGCGTCATCACCTTGATCTGGATGGGACATGTCTTCGCAATTTGGCAGTACAACTTCTTTAGTTCTGTGGAATACTATTTAGAGACAGGTCCAGGGCAGAGGAAGGAGAGAAGCAAGAGGAGAACATTAGAATACCTTCATTTATTATAACCTTTATGGGTGCCTGACATTATGGTTACTTACGACGTCTGGAAATCTTACTACAGAAAATCCTGTTCATGAATCAAATTAGTATTGTTTTTTCCATTTTAAATAAAATCCTGTGTTTTCAAAAGATAGCACATTTATGCCGCTCCCTATTTTCTTCTTTATAGGTTGAAGAAACATTGGCTCAGAGGGGCTTAAAAAATAATACCATGAGAAACCTCATCGATTACCAGAAAATCAATGGGAATTCAATGTTTTCAAGAACTGAAAAGCTTTCTGCATTTCAGATTATAAGTAATCCTACCCTTATATCACCCTAACATGTGGGCCACTCCTAGAGAAGGGAGGTGGAGTTGGCTGGCTTGCCTGGATCTCACTGAGCGAAGAGGGATTGTGTTGGGCTGCACAAAAAGCACATAATAGAGTCGCAAATATATGTAGCAAAGCTTCCCTTATTTTTAATGTTTTAAATGTAACATGGGCATATCTAACCTAGGGGCTGCAGGTTGAACCTGCAAAGAGGTTGATAGAAATCAGGGTTTAAGGAATGTTTTTGAAAATGGAATATCTGGCCAAGAGTGAAAAGGTTTTATCAAAGGTCAACTGCTAGAAAACTGCTAAGCGAAAACATCCCTAAGTCGCTGAACTTATTTTCTGATATTATGGAAAAAGAATGCAAATGTGAGAAAGGGCATGCGGTTGGGTCTGCCTCCAAATGTGAGGTCTAATGTAGCACAGCTAACCAAAAGGAGCCAGATGTATATCTCACAAATGGAGGAAGCTTTTCCTCCCCTACTCAGCCTTCTTTAGGGAGAAAAAGTCCAACGGTAGTTGGCTGGTTGTAGAATTGGCAAAATGAAGAGTAGAAAGCATGCCACCAAGAACCAAATAGAAGGGGCAAAAGCAAAGGCCTCATCCTGTGTTGTTTCCTCTTCCACCTGTCCATCAGAACAAAACTCTCCATTCAGATCCATACTTTTACTAATCCCTTTCATTCCTGCTCTCTGGGCCAGGGCCCCATTGCCACATTCTTCCTCACTCAGATGGCGGGGTAAAACCACCAAGCCAATAGAAAGCCTCCCCAACAGTGGGGCACCTAGTAACATGTATCCAAACAAAGGGTAAACACTCATACAGGCTGCAGTCACAAGTCGGCAGCAATGTCCTCCCAGGGGATAAACAAGGGGAACAAGACGCATGGTGGCCAAAGCTTTCAATATTTGTCCATCTCCCCCTACTCAGACTAAAAGCAAACATCTTCCCAAAAAGGACCTTTAAAATGATTACTTTACCTCTTCTGAAATAGAATATGTAATAACATTTCCTTTGCTCCCAAGTGTTTCAATACATGAAATTTGTAGTTAAAAATTTCCCAGTGCTAGCAGAGCATGGCAAAATTAGTTCTCCATGCCCATAGGCCAAGGATTAAACACAGTCAAAAGGTTTTACATAGCCTGAAGGAATAGGAAGCATGCCAAAAATCACCCACAAAAATAAAACACTGAAGGAAATGCAGATGGATACTTTTGCTCTCGTGCTTTTAAATAATTATTTTAAAAACAAAAGCACCATTTGAGGACCTATTAAGGACTCACTTTTATGGAGTACCTCAAGAAAATAAGCATATCCATTTGTGTTTTAGTTATGATATCTACAATCCTTAACATAAGAATGAATCTCATAAAATGAACTGTAGGAAGATGACTAAAAAAATAAATTTGTCAGCTAAAACCTGAAGGCAAATAGGGCACTCTTCTAAGTAGGTAAAGATTGTAAAAAAAGAATAAAGTTTTAAAGTAGGATAATTTCTTAGGCAGAACATTTCCTAGCAGTAATTATTATAGCATAAATCAAACTTGAAATATTAAAATACAGAAATATTAAAAATAAGGTTAGATAGTATCAAGTATTGATCTTGGGTCATTCTTACAGGTTGGGGGTGATTAACCTAATTTCTGAGCTTCAAAACTGATCAATAATAATACCTTTATCATTTACTGAGCTCTATTCCTAGAAATACAATCCTCACATAACATACCAAGGAAGGTTATTACATCACTGAACCTCTGGGGGGAACAGCAGATTCAGAATCCTGAATTGTTTAGACTTTACAAAGTGAATAAAATTCTTAAAACATACATTATATACTCCTCCCCAGCCAATGAGGGCAGCACTCCATGAGCAAACATTCACATTTCTACAAATCCATAAATGTTCATAACACGTTTATCGGAGTGAACCACAAACTTAGAAAATCAAAGCAAAAAAAAATTGTTTTTGTTTTTCAGAGCTTTCTGAATTTCAGACTTGCAGATAACAGATAATGGACCACTATTATTATCTCCATTTTATAGATAAGAAAATTAAAGCACAGAGAGAACTCGCCTGAGGTCACGCAGACAACTGCTAGGTCCTCATCGTGTAAGAGCAGTAGTTTCACCTCGCCATTCTCTTGGCTCAGCAGTGCAAATTTGTATACTTAAAAGATTTTTCTACCTTAAAATATTGAGGCTGCTTTCTAAGAGAACTTGAAGTGTGCGCACTCTTCTCAAATATTACCACGGAGCACAAAAATGGTACACTTAACATTAACTATCTTTACTTCTCAGTATAATGTTTTATTTAATCGGAGGTAGAGAAAGCAAGTGATTGATTTGAAAAAAGAAAACAAAAACCTGAATGAGGAGGGAGCCTTACTCATGTCAAACCTTTCAAATACATTCATCACCCACAATTCATGTGTGCTATTACTTGTCCAGTTGGAAAACTCCTGCTTTTCCTCTGTTCTCTACACCATGCCAGGGAGATCAAGGTGTCGCACTTCAGCTGGGATTGCATCTGGTACTATTTTCCAAAATTAGTGATGAGCGTTTCGTATTTGATCAACTCAAATTATCTGACTAGGTTTACTGCTTCCTGTTAAACCATCAAGTCTGCTAGTTAATAAGTAGAGGAGGTCAAGTGGTCTGGTAGGATCCTCTCTTTACAAAGTCAAGTCTGCCATGCTATTTGCTTCACTGTTAGCAAATCAGTACCATTCATTTTTTTTTTTTTTTGTCCCCACTACCAAATTCAGTCTTCCTAACCTACAGTGTATTAATAATTCCTTAGCTGTGGCCACCTTCTTTATCCTTCACCAAACAGCCCTAACATCTTTTCCAACTTTCCAGCCTTCTGCCGCATCACAAAAATGACAAGCTGATTTAGGTCATGATTTTTAAATACTCTGAGGATTCAAGTCAGCCAAGATTGCAAATTTGAACACATATAGATTCTTTTAATACTTGTCTTCCTCTATGAATTTCTAAAATTCACCTCTGATTTGCACTTCAACAGTGACTTGAAATTGCATAATACACCTAATTTATGTTTTCTTGCATGGCGATTTTTTTTTTTTTTGTTTTCATTTCTTTTAATCATCTTTACTGATGTATAATTTCTTGTAAAGCATAGAAAATTTTAAGGGCACAAGTTGATGACTTGACAGAAGGGCACAGCTGTAGAACCACTTGAAAAATCAAGATATTGGATATTTCCACCCTCCTCCTTTTTGTCTTATTGAACACAGTTGATCCTACAGTAATCTCTAGCCCCAAGCAATCCTGTGCCTACGTTCTTGAGCATAGTTTACTTTTCCATAATTTAATATAAATACTGTAATATAATATATAACCTGGTATGATATTGCATTTGAGATTCACCCATGTTTTTGCATGTATCAGCATTCTACTTTATCTTTGAGTAGAACACTGTCATTTATCAATTCTTTGAAGTTCTATTATGAATAAAACTATTATGAACATTCATGTACAAAACTTTGGAGACATACTTTTTATCTTTTTTGAATAAATACCTAAAAGTATAAGTTATGGGTAAGCATACACTTAACTTTACAAGAAGCTTCAGAATGATTTCACAGAAGTTGGCCCATTTTACATTGTAGTACACAGTATATGAGGGTTTCATATCCTTGCTAACATTTGACTTTCTTTCTTTTTTATTTATTTATTTATTTATTTTTTATTTTTTTTACTTTCTTTTTTAAATTCATGTCATTCTAGCACATGTGTAGCCAATTTCATTGCAGTTTAAATATTCCCAGGATGGTGATTTTGTTAAGCAATACTTACTTCAGGTACTTACTTCTTTTATAATTTTCAGATACTTATTTCACTTACAATTATATGTAATACAAACAAAAATGTATTTTATATTATTTTATGCACTTATTCATATTCTTTTGCAGAGTAACTGCTTCGATTTTTTTGTTTTAGTTTTTAATTGGGTCCCTTGTGTTATTGAGTTATAAGAGTTATTATTATTATTCCGAATAAAATATTTCTATCGGTTATAAATTTTTAAAATAGATATTCTTCTGTGCTGTGGCATGGCTTTTTACTGCTTTTCTAAAATATTTAAATTTGAAGAATTATCAATGATTTGCCTTTAAGGTTCTTGTTTTTTGCATCCTAAATGAACTTCAATTTAACTTGAGAGGATTCTTTACTTTTTCTTTAAGAAAACTGACAGTCTTAGCTTTTACTTTTAGGACTGTATCCATTTTCAGTCGATTGCATATGGTGTGAGATAAGAGTCAAAATTCTTCTTCCTTTTAACAGACATCTAATTGTTCCAACACCACTTTTTGAAAAGCTTATCTGTATCATTTGCCCTGTTCTTTGCTTGTTTGATTGTTTTGAAAATCAGTTAGCCCTATGTGTTTAGTTTTTCATCTGGATGCCTAGCAGTGATCAGTCTTCTAGGATATAGCGTGGTCTATAGCTCCAATTAACTAGGATAACTTTAATTTGCCTCAGACATATTTTGGATATTTCAGTGTCCAAATATGTGTTAACTTCACCTTGCAGTATTTTATTGTGCAAAAAATTGCTGCAAATACCTTTGTCATTTTAGATGTAAATTTCTGTTCTTATTTATGAATTAGCCATATTTCTGGTGACTTTGCTTAATTTATTTATTAGTTCTAGTAGATTTCTATAAGCACCATAGGATTTCTACATAGATGACCACATCAACTACAGATAGTTTTGCTTCTTTCTATTATTCCTGTCTTTTAATCTTTACCCTTACCTAACTGCAAGAATTAAATGAATGCTCAATTTTCCATTGCTTTCATTTTAAAATTAGATATTTAGATGATTGAATTTAGGTGTTCCTTTCAAAAAAAGCATAGCATTCGATTCCACAAAGTTCCTTTTATAAGTACCCCTTACTAGTTAGTCATATCCAAAATTTTGATGTGCTGAATTCTAAATATGGAAGCACATGTAACTCACTTCTTTTGTGTGTTCTATTAATCCTCTCTCGATCCAGTAAAATAATAAATGACACTCATATTTCTGAGAAAATTCTTTTGCTAAGACTCATACTTGTTTATGTATTTTATTTCTAACTGAAATTTATTTTCCCCTCTGCATTCTATGTTACCATATAACACAGATTTTTCCATTGCTGCTCAAACCTTTACTCATATCTCTAGACAGGTTCCTCCTATGTACAGGTATTCAATCAAGAGTCTAGTTGAATTATACCTGAAAAGAGAATCTTCTACTCTAAAGACTTTTTGATTATGCAAATCCATTATTGAATTTCCAACAGTTCTTGGTTGGATACTAAATAGCTCAGACCTTATATTTAAAGCCAGAAGGTATCTTGATTTTCACACAGGTTATTGTGACAAGCGGTTATGGAAGATTAAAACTTTTAATAACTTCTTACCAACTTCTCCTTTTCTTTTTCATAATTTTAATGACAAGTGCACATAGATACTCTTGCAAAAGATTACATTCCTTAATCCAGAGATATATACCATGAACATTTTGGACTTTTAAACACAGAACTTTACATGTACACATAAACTGGGGACACATCATTAAAATTTATATATATATATTTATATTTAATATTTTTGATGTTAGGTGGTTGCTGTTATAGTATTAAAAAGGATGTTAGTATTTAATCATATTCTTCTAACACAGCATAAATTTTTCCTCTGCTTTAAAAATAATACCAGGCTGGGTGTGGTGGCACACACCTTTAATCCCAGCACTTGGAGGCTGAGATAGGAGGAGCATTGTAAGTTCGAGGCCAGCTTGGGCTACGTGAGCACAAGGCTGGCTTGAACTACATAGTGTGACCCTGTCTCAAAAAACTAGGGCTGGGAGTTTGACTCAGTGGTTTAAGTGCCTGCCTGGCAGGTGTGAGGTTGTGAGTTTGATCTCCAGTGCCACAAAAAAAATAAATAAATAAAAATAGAAATAATGCCAGATAACACATTTTAGTATGTAAATCCTTATTGCATA
Source organism: Dasyprocta punctata (assembly GCA_004363535.1). Taxonomy (NCBI): domain Eukaryota; kingdom Metazoa; phylum Chordata; class Mammalia; order Rodentia; family Dasyproctidae; genus Dasyprocta; species Dasyprocta punctata. Next base: position 102,549 of record RJWM01002626.1, read on the forward strand.
CATACATTTTAGATGCATCTCTTGAAAAAATAATTGAATTCACACATACTTTAGGGTTACAGAAGTCTCAAATAAATTTAAATTATTATCCTTAATATTAAGAAAACTAGACACTTCTCCCTATTTCTCTATGGGGCTTTGTTTCTTCATCCTTGCTAATACTTTTAAATGTGATTGTTTCTTTTTATTTAAATTGCTTGGAAATTGGTGAGCACTTTCAACTTGAATGTATAAACTCAAATCCATGAATTTTTCCCTGTTTTCAAGTTATATTTTTGTTTCATTCACTCTAGAAACATAAGTCTTACTTTACAACTTCATTTTTTATATACCATATGTTTCATGCACTTGATCACTAATAATTAGCATCTTTCTTTTGTGTTCCAGGAAAGCTTCTAAAGTGTGCCATGTAGATTATGTGTGTATAATATTTCTAAATTAATTCTGATGTATTCTACTACAAATACTACTTTCAATGCTTTTGCATTTCAAATGTTCTTCTTTATCCGTGACTTTTTCAGTGTCACCTCTTCGTTTCAGACTACTGTACCAGGTTTTTCACTTTCTTCTCCATCTTAATGACTTCTATGCTATATACTGAATTGAATTTTTTAACATTGGTTAGAGCTCCTAGAACAATTTATTTCATTCTCTAAATGATTCTCTATAGTGTTTTCTTAATATAGTCCTTTAATTCACTTTTGTAATATTGCAGAAATGTACCAAAATAGAGCCAGAACAAATGCTTGCCTATCTCCTATTTAACATTTTTCAACTCAGTTTTATCAGGCTGTGTGTGCGTGTGTTCCTGGGAAATTAAACCCAGTGCCTTGCACATGCTAGGCTAGCACTCTTCCACTGAGCCACAACTGCTCCTTCGTCGGGACTTCGAGTAGTAAAATTGCTAAGCAATTTTATCAATAGTTTGAGTGCCTAATTTAGTTCAGCACTTTTCTGGAATTCATCATATTTTAGCAGAGTCTTAGTAATGACAGCACTAGACGCTGCTAATATATTGCCATGTTAAGTTAGAAAGGAAATCTGTTTCATCTATTTTCACATCATTCAATAATAATTGTCTAATAATTGTCTAATGAAAATTCACTCAGATTATACTGTGCAGTGCTAGATACTCATTCTGAGAGACGTAATGCTTAAAAATCCTGGAATGGGGGAATCTTCTGTATCCTCATTACTTAGGATAGTATTTGAAATATAAATTTAAAGAAAAAAGTCACTCATTTTTTATACTTGTACTACTCAAAATGTTAGGGCAAAATGAAGCAAAAACAACAGTATGCACTGGGAATAGCAGTAAAAAGTGCAAACAAATAGCAGAGGACAGAACAATTAACTACCAAGTAATAAATTTGATATTTATTGAGCACATACTATAGTCAAGATTTTGTTTCAGGCCTGGAAATTCAGGATCGAAGAAAAACAAAGTGTATGCTCTAACAGTACCATTATTCTAGAATAAATAAACACAATGTCAGATAGTGACAAGTTTTACGAAGAAAAGTAAAGCACAGTAAATTCCAAAGCAATAGAGTTAAAAGTCAGGAGTTGGGGCATCCACAGTAAGGAGGAAATTATTTCATTCATGATTGTCAGAGAAGAATTTTTTGGCAAGATGATATTTAAGAAAAAAAATCTGAACAAACTACTGTAATAAGTTATTCTATGCACATAAGTGGGGAAGAGTGTTCCACATACTAAACCTAGCAAGCATTAAGGTGCTGGTGTATGTGTCCATCAAGGCCAAGTTGTTTGGAAAGAAGTAAGCAAAGGTCACAGACATAGGGTGGAATATCCCAGATCATTCAAGGCTTTGGTTGGCCAGGGTTGGGGCTTGAGAAATTTCATAGGCTTTCAAAGAAAAGCTGTCATTCACCAACTGGGTTATGCACCCACGAAGGGAAAAAAAGGAGAACTAAGAGGCAGGTGGTGAGTGAGTGGGATTTCCCTGAGGACAGAACATCTTGGGTAAAAGCATAGTCATGTCAACTGTGGGGAAAGGTCAGAAGTCTGATGCAAGAGGAGGAGAGGCAGGACAGACGGCAAGCGGGTAAACTGGACGGCAGCCATCAGATCCTGAGGAGCCTTAGATGTTAGAAGAAACCATGAAAGAAGATTCACTGAAGATCAGAAGTCAGGGAAAGAACAAATCAATTCTCTGCATCCAAGAATACAAAGCTGAAGAAGTTGGAGCACAGTAGGAAGCGGGAGACCCAGTAGGAGCTACTGAGGCAAGAAATACAGAAAACCTGAGCTAGACCAGTAGAATGGGATGAAGAGGGGGAGACAGGAGGAAACTTTGGGGCTTAATAGTTTAGTGTCCTTGCTTTCATTATAGAAGAGATGCATGAAAGTTCCTAAGTAGACCAAGAAAAGTTAGACCAAGAAAAGTTATTATTTAGAAGAAAAGATACATATGTAAACAATATATGCGTATTCTTTTTCTAAAATCAAAACAGAAAGAATGTTTTGACATAGAGCTCTGCATATTCAGCATTCGACTAAGTCTGGCTTAGTCAATGAACTTGTCAACGAAGACAAATGATAGCTTGATTCTGAGTCAATAAAATAACATATGGTCATGCTGAAATTAATAGGCCAGTTTTGCTTTAAAAAAGAAAAAGACTCAGTTCTCAAGAACAGGAAACAGATTCTTGTCTAAGAATAACAATGGAGGACAATGCTGGGTGAATTAGAAGTCAAAAACCTAGATTTAAATTCTTCCTCTTCTATGTTTTTCCTGGGTCTTTATATTACTTCACCTTTAACAAACACAATACAGAAGAAAACATATCATTCACATCTCTTAAGACAGAAGAAAAAATAATGGCTATGAAACTTCTGAATCAGTTCTAAAGGTCAGAATAACAGACATGCATTACAGTTACTACTGAAACCTCAGATTTCTAGGACCCTCTACATGGAGTGCTTAAGTAATCAGAGGAGTACTTTGAAAGTGGTGTTTCAACCTAATGAGAAAGTGGTTATTGCAGGGTAATACAAGTCTCCTAAGTTTATATAAATTTTCAGTGAATCACACAGTCCATTTTTATCTGCTAGTAATCACTAAGTTATTAACCATGTCAGGAATTAGATTCATTTGTTTAAAAAAGAGTGAATCTGGTTTACCCATTGCCAAGCATTTTAAATACACTTCCTTACATCTATGAATATACGTAATATAATTTGTGTCTTTAAAATTTATTTTAATCACACTGTCCTCTATCCATGGCAATCTGCTATTTTCATTGCCCATATTTTTAAGATTGATCCATGTTCTTACACACATACATACACTGCATTCCTTTTAATAGTTGGAAAGTAGGAGAGAAATCAGATAGGGTAGAGGAAATGCTTGTGATCTGACAATATTTTATTTAATGAAAAGATTTAAAACAGTATAAAAATACTAACGTTCTGAGGTGTCTTAATTTACTGGCTGTTTGGTGTGTGTGTGTGTGTGTGTCTAATGTATTCCCTAATTTAAATCTTAATGAATAAATGTAGCACAAGGATACTGTAGATCTGTGATTTAAGAAGACAGAGAACACAGATGTTAGAACTCAGAAGGAAGTTTATGGAAGGCCCTGTCCAAATCTTCTTCTGTCTTTAATTCACAGATACAAAAGTGATGTTTATAAGATGCAGTTTATTCATTAATTTAATAGATGATTACTGAGTACTTGCTCAATCCCGGCTCTGCCTTGGCTACTAGAAAATCAGCAGTTCCCCTTATCTTAAGGGGGTTAATTTAAAAGAAGGACTGATATTCAAAAAATTACTTTTAATATGATACAGATTCTGCAAAAGCAGGGAGAGAAAGCAAAAATGAAAATTTGTTTAGTTTGGAGGTTCAGGAGGGCAGCCCTGAAAAAAAATTTATAAAAGTTACACAACTAAATCTAGACAACTAGGTAGTAGACTCAGATTCCCTTACTTTAGTAGAGGCAATACTCTTGTACTATATCATATCCAAATTACAGAGTTTCCACAGAAAACCAGCCTGACACTTTAAACCAAGGGCTTGATTCTGTGTTTCTATTATTGAGTCGCACTACTTCAAGGCATTTTTTGCCTAAGATAACTTTACTAAGACTTTCTTAGAAAGGTAAATCTTAGAAAGGTAAATCTGGAGGATTTGAGCTCCAAGATCATTTGGTTTGGCTACTTCACTCACAGATGAGAAACCCACGTCCAAGAGAAGAGACGAGATTTGCTCAACATTTAGCAACGAGGACCATGCTGACTTGTGTTTCTCTTCTTGCCTTTGTACCCTGTGGTCTTAACACTCATAGCATGGGGCCAGACTAGACCTGTGTATTTGGTGCCAGTGAATTTACACACACACACACACACGCACACACAATGAATATACAAGTACAAAGTTCAGATGGCATCTCTAAAAAATATGATCTTCAACTTTCTACAGGATAATATAAGGATACTGGTTTTTGCCTCAGTATCAAGTTCACTTAAGTTCAGTAAAGGAGTCTATCTATAAATTTATATTTCACTCCTAAATAATCTCAGAATGGAGCTTGAATATAAGTGTAGCATAAAATGTTCATTCATTATACCAAGAAGTAGTTCCATTTTATCAGGTCTCAGGCTGGATTAGACAGCAGTGGTGTCCACCAATCATTTTAGATATATAGATGAGAAGTTAGGTTTGTCTTTAATCTCTGAAAAACTTAATTTAAACTTAGAAAATCAAATACTGTGATAGATAAAAGGAAGAAAGCACATTTGAAAGAAATTGCTTCTAAAGATGAAAGTGATTGACCTTTCCAAAGAAGTCACAAGCATCTGCTAACCATTGAGGAATTTCAGACAACTCACATGATCTCCTTCTACCCTGAGCCATGCATTCATAGAAAAACAAATGCAGGAACTCTGTCAGATGGCCTATAGTGCTTCATCCACTCAGTATTTTATGATTGGTTGCAAACTACTCAGGGTACCTTGTTCACAAGTTCAAGTTGCCCAAGGAATGCTTCAAAAAAGAATGCAGAAAAGAAAGTGTGGATAAAATATTAAAAGATCAGGAATCAAGATATGTTTTTATATATATACATAAATTTGTCCATTTCAAGGAACCACAAACTCATGAGTAAGAATTGAGTTTCAATTTTGTGTTGGCTCTCAAACAAATCTCCTCAAACACAGACATGACAGCTTTGAATATCAATATGATATTCGAATATCTCTTCATTGACAAGGAAGACAAGTGCTTCAAAACCAGCAAATGAACTAAACTCTTTCCTGCTATACAATATCCCTGACAAAAATGAAAAGAAAGCTTTGCCTATGTTTGGTTTTGTTTTGGGAAGGAGGGACGGAGATTTGGCATATTAAGGGTGAGCTGCTTAAAGCCAAGTATCATGTTCAAATAAAATAATTCCTGGGGATTTTGGAAAACAAGAGTAAATTCAGCTCCCTTACTAATCATATGTTGCAAAGAAAAGGGAGGGGGGAAAAGCATTCCAGTGACTAGGACCCCATCGTCACCACCTGCCTCAGTGACATACTATATTACATGTTTTTGGCTGCCAGACTGGTAATTTAGTATCACAACACACAGAGATTCCAGCTAATATAGACATGCACCTGCATAATTTTCCAGCAGCTCCCTTTTCTGAAGGTACAACCAAGATCCTCCTTTCCTAGTACATCAAAAACAATAACAACAACAACAACAAAAAAGCTGAAAATTCACTACCTTTAGTCTTTCCCAGAAAACAATGATATGCTATATGAAAATTTCAAATTAATTATGGGTAGAAAGATCTCCAATGAAAAAGAATAGCTCAGTAATTGTATAATCCTTCTTATTATTCAACCCCTGTTAAAGTGGAGCAACCGTCTAGGTCATTGCCAAAACCATCTTGATTCTGTAATTCCAGCCTGATCCATACCTAGCATATTAATTTACAAAAAGAAAATGTGCTAAAACTATCTTCTAAGGTGCTAATATATACATTGGGCATTAGACTGCAGAATAATTGATCTCAAAGCAAATGCAATGTGACCCATTAACACTGATGGAAAATTACATACTCAGAGAGAATGGCTGACTCTGAAGAGAAGAAAAAAATCTAAGACATGCTTAAATGTACCAATCAAAAGTAGTAGTTTTATTTCTGGCCTTGTGAGTGAATTTAGGTTTACTTAAAGAAAAGAAAAATGATGAAATCACAAATTATCTAAACTATAATTACCACTCACTAATAGGAAATGCTAGTGGTACTTGTAATTTGTGGTTCCTATTTTCACAGACTAGAGAATGCTTTAGTCTGAACCATTTCAAATGACCTACAACACTTGTCAAGAAAATAAGAGTCAGACCTAAAGCTTCTCACAATTCCACAAATCCCAGTTTAACTGACATCAAGTGCAAAGCACATCTAATTTTAGTGCTATCCTAAAACTTTCAGTCCTTTAAATATTTACCCCCTTTTCTAAACTGTTGCCCTTGGAATTGAATATTCAAATTTTCCTTCAGTAAGGGAAAAAAAGTGATGTAGTCAATAATTGGAATTGGAGAAATAAAAATCACAGCACATGGCATGTTCAGAGAGGACAAATAACATTCTGGCAGCTGACTTGGTGGAAAGAAGTTTACTATGAAAGAAAAATGAGGTACATAAAAAATCAGAATGGATAGGCTGGTAATTTAGCTCAGCGGTACAAGCGCCTGCCTTATAAGCTCAAGGTCATGAGTTTGATCCCCAGTACCACAAAAAATAAAATAAAATGGTAGGAGTGGAACATACGTTTTGATAAGGGGGTGGGTTTGAGAAAATTAACACTAAAACTAACTCTATTGTTCACTAAAATTCAAAAAAAAAAAAAAAGAAGGAAGGAAGGAAAGAAAGAAAGAAAGTAAAAGAAAGAAAGAAAAAGTCTGATCCAAAAGCACAAGACACAAGTTAGTTTGTTCTGTTTCAAATACATGAAATATTATCACCCTGAACTGCACAGGCTAATTAAGCACTAAACTCTAGGTTTGCTGTCTGCAAATAAACTCATTGGAGAAATACAACTCTCACATCTAGGAAAATCTTTTTTAAAAAGAAGTTTGGATGAATGAAAAGTGTTCACATCAAAGCTTAAGTATGTCCACCATAAAAGCTCTTCAGGTTCACGTCCAGTGGCAGACTGAGTACCAAATCGCCCCTGATAAAAGAGGAACACCACCCAGGCTTGCACAGTTTGGGAGTGGGCTGTGCATGCTGTCTTGAGAAGTCACTTGAAGAAGTTTGGTTGCAAATCAAGGCATCCTTGAGAGCCATGGAACTAGCCTTCCTGTAGACCCATAGTTCTATCACCTTTTTTCTGAACTGTGCATGCCTAATAAGGCAGTAATTATTGCCTGAGGAATGAAGAACAGGAAGTCAAGAGGACCAGGCTCTTACCTCTGCCTGCCACTGACATACTGTATTATAATGGGCAACTCATTTCCCCTCTTGGCCCCAGACTTCTGGATTGCTATGTAAACCATTCTACCTCCAAGTTGCATCTACAGGAAAGGAGGTGGACTCTAAGGGACCTTGCAGGCAGGTCCCAGGCCACTATATCCTACTGGTCTACAGTAAGGATCAGGCAGGAGGAGATACCAAGATTGGCCCTAGAGTCATCTGGCAAGATGTTCACACCTCCCCCCACCCCGCCTTGCGCCACACACAAACTTTCCTTCCTGCCACAGCCGTCTAGCTGCCAGACATGTACGAATTGTGCTCTTGATAGTTTAAAAAAAATCCTTCCTCCAAGCACTTTTCCTGGCGGCCCCAGCCAAAGGGCCGCCTGTTGCCACCTGTCAGTTGTGGGGATTAATTACCTGAGCTGAGGCTGGGAGCGGCACATTCTTCCTGGGGCCTCACCCACAGATGTTGACATCAAGCAGGTGGGCTGTCTGCTACCTGCTTACTGTGAAGACCAGTCGGGAGGGAGCCCATGGGCTCCGGCAGGTGGGGGTCTGCGGGGGAATTGCACTGCACCATGAAGCCGCAAAACCTCTGTGTGAAGCCAGGAATGTGCCCTGGGACCTCTCCAGGGGGCCACAGCCAGCTCCAGGGCTGGTCCTGGGCAGCAGCCCGGGAAGCAGCTATGGTCTCTCTGCTGGAGAGCAACATGCTGGCACCAGCCTTAAGAAGGGGTGGGGGTGGAGCCTGCCAGCCTTGTGCTAGTTGCCAGAGGGTATGAATTTAGAAAGCCCATTAAAAAAATTTTTTTTTGTTTGACAGGCCCCGATTGGGAATTTTGCAACTTTATCTCCCCAGGAGGGTAAAATGACCTTTCATTCAGCAGCTCCTGCCAGTGACAACCCTGTTAACCCCACCTGACCAGTAATACCATTCAGGGTTAACTTCACAAAGCAGGTGCTAGGAGGCATTTGTCCCAGCAACTTGTATACAGCAAGAGCTCAGAAAATTTTAGTTTACAGTCTCACATTTCCCAGAGTCACAGGACAATGAGCACCGGACCAGAGAGAGAGACGACTTTGCTGTTTTACTTGTACAGTAGCAAGAGTTTTAAGTTCAAAGCAATATTCCATTTAATGGGAAAGCTGGGTTGTGAACAGCAGGTGGTTTTCCTTCTTGGTGCTGATCAGATACCTGCACACAGCTTCCTTGACTACCTGATCCTCGGTAAAGTCAGCCTGGATATTCTCCAGAAACATTGGTAGACACAAATATTCCTGGAGTAAAAATTCTTCTATCAGGAACCCTGGTGAATAAAGAATTCTTACCCCTCACCTGCACGGGGAATAGTTTAACTCTTTGATAAATAATAGCCAGAGAAAAGATCACATTGGAAGTTAGCAGGAAGACAGAAGTAAAACTCTATCTTCCAACTTCCAATCCTGTGACCATTTCACTGTAAGGTGCACCCAGATCTCTTCTCTTCAAGGAGACGTTACTTGGGCCGACAGTTGGTGGGGGTATGAGAAAGCTTTAAGGATGTCTGCAGGTTCCCTCTCCCTCTCCCTCTTGCTCTCTCTTTCTCTCTTAAGAAGAAAATTTATGCCAACCATCCAACTTCCCACCCACTACAGAAGCAATTCTGACTGAGGGTGATTCTTTGAGTTCTAACCTGCATTTGTCTTTAAGGTAGAGAAAGTCTCATTCTTCTCTCTTAGGGTAACTCACTGCTCCCAATGACCTGCAAAACCCTGGGCTACAACAATTACAATTCTCTCTCCTTTGGGTCCAAATTTGTTGCATCACTCCTTCCTCAGCCCCACTTTGGCATATTAAGAAGGCTAACTTTAGCTATGAAGGTGTCTGCCCAGAGCTCAGGCTACATGCTGCCCACAAGGCCTTGTCATACTCTAGTACAAGACAAAGTGTCCCACTTAGAGTGGGAGAGCTCACCATGATACCTACCTTTCTTCAAACCTTGGTTGCTAAATTTCAAGATTACTGTCTATACTGTACTTCCATATGAGCTCCTTCTTTCTCTTTGTAAGTGACTCCTGGGAAACAAATCTTAAATCTCCTAATGAGGGTCTGGATCATTGTTAATAGAAATATTCAGAAACCATTCTTTGTTAGAGGCACGTACAGCTGTATTGCTTTGTAATGAGCCAGGCATCCTTGGCAGGGTAATACCAAATAAATTAGCATTCTTTCTTTGTAGAATTGCTGTTTGTTTTGGAACTTTCATTTGTATTCTACTCTAAAAGCGAGTCCTATGCTTTAATAATAGGAATTTTGATGTATATGTGGAATATTCTTGTAAGAAGGCCAGGTAGGCAAGTCTGATAAGAAGAAATGGAATAGTATTATTAACAGAATGAAGGTAACAGCATTTATTCATCTCCATAAGTGATACCATCTTTCTCTCCAGTTTGTGTAGTCCTTAACAGTTTTTAACAGTTTAGATAGTACTTTTATTTATATAATTCCTTCCAGTCTCAGTTAACACTATATGAAAATCATTGTTGTTTGTTTTTTGGCAGTGTAAGATCAGAACCAAAGGTTTAAACAAGTAAACCAATTTGCTCACAAAAACACAAAAGTAGAAGACTAAGATAAACTTCTAATCTACACATTAAATTAAATTGAGGACCCTCACCATACTGTACATATAGACACACTGTATGTGCACATTACATCAGATTTCTCTGGGCCCTGTTGTATTCAAATTCTTATAACACATGCAGAAATGTGGTGGCCAAGCAGAGGTGGTGACCAGGAAGAGGTGGTGACCAAGTCTCTATCCTCCTTTGGGGAGAGATCAGTATGTATGAAAATTTCTGACATACAAGAGAATATGACACAAATATGAAATTAAGACACAGATGCAATAGATTTTTTAATCTAAAGCACTTTCCAGGTTCAAAACCCAAGAGAGTTATTGAAAAGATTTGAAAAATTGTGAGTATTTCTCAGGGATACAGGATTGTAAACATCGCCCAAATACCGTCCTCCTCACTCTCCATTTCTCCCTGTTTTCTATCCTCTCACACAGCACACACACAAGGGCACAGTTAAACTTGTTTTAGAACACTAATTACTTAATTCTCCTTACTTGAATTTAGATTAAAATATAAATAATTCCATTAATTCCTAAAATAATGGTGTAGCTTCCAATTGCAGGTTTCAAACTATAAACTGAACTATGGATATACATCTGCATGTTTGAACATTACCCTGTGAGCATGAAAATGTCAGGGTCTGTACCCTTCAAAGAAACTCTGTGTTCACCACCCTGGAGGTGCCTACTGAAATACTCTGAATACTGAGGATGCAGTGATAGGGTAGACATAGAAAACTGGATCCCTAACCAGGCATGGTGGTGCACACCTTTAATCCCAGGACTCAGGAGGCTGAGGCAGGAAGATTGGTGTGAGTTAGAGATCAGCCTGGGCTACAAAGTGAGTTCAAGATCAGCGTGATCTGCATAGTGAGACCCTGTCTCAAAAAATAAGGCTGGGGATTTAACTCAGTGGCTTAAGCACCTGCCTGGCAGGCATAAGGTTGTGAGTTCCACCCCCAGTACCAAAAAAAAAAAAAAAAAAAAAAAAAAAAAAAGAAAGAAAAGAAAATTGGATCCCTGGTTGGTGTAGGGGGGAAAAAAGCTAAAATTTATTCAATGCAATTTATAGTCTAGGCATTTTGACAAGTTCTTTATGTCTTACACGATCTCATTATTTACCTGTGAAGTAGATGTGGTAGTTCTCATTTGGCAGTTAAGGGAACTGAGATTCCAAACTATTAAAGAAGCTGCCCAATTTTTGATAGCTACTATATGCCAAGACTACATTCAATTTCAGTTTCCCTGGTTTAGTGCCCTTGATTCTTACCGGTACAGCTAAGAGCACAGTGGGCTGGAGAAGAAAATGGCCCCTGTGAGACTTGTGTGTGTGTGAGTTTGCATGTGTGTGTGTGTGTGTGTGTGTGTTTTGTTTTTGTATCAGAAATCGAACTCATGACCTCGTGCTTGCCAGGTAGGCACTGTGCCACTGAGCTACATCCCAAGTGTTTGTGAGACTTTTGCCCAGGGATACAACTGCTTGGGCCTGAGTCCTTTTTTCTGAGATAGTGATAATACAACCGTTCACTACAAATTGGTGGAAGTATTAAGTAAAAATTCATGCTTACACTGCTAGGTCCAGGGTAAATGGCTGATGAATATTAACTCTCATTATTATATCCTAATGTTCAGTGTTAGTAATTATTTTCACTATCTAATTTACTATAAGATCAATAACCAGGAAAATTATTTTGTGATACACGGTAAACAAATTGCCAGAAATTCATCTTTTACTTAGGTACTAGATAATTGATCAAGATGTTTCCTGGGGTGAATCAGAAAACAAAAGTTGAGACAGAAAGAGAAAGAATTGGAAGGTTGATTTCAGCACTACAGTTGAAACAATCTAACTGGATTCTCAATTCTAATACATAGCATTTTGTGATTTTTTTCCTGTGGTGGGAAGAAGTACAGGTTTCATTTTGTGCTCCTACTAATGATGTATAAACTATAATCCTACTGCATAGTCCTGACAGGAACTAATTCAGATTATCAAAGGGCTTTAAAGCTCTCCATGGAAGAGTACCAACAATAATCACTGAGAATCATTATTACTCTGATATTTTATATCCTTCATTCTTTTTCCCTTCAGAGAACTAGATGCCCAGGTATAAATATAATAGGATTTTAAGATGAGAGAAATGAGTTGCAAATGGATTTCAAAACATAAACAGAGACTATACCTGTCAATCTTTTTCAATTTACTGTGTATGTGTGTGTATACACACACACAAACACACACACACACACAATATATATAATTTAATCACACTGGATGCTTTTTAGTGTAAACTTTTAAATGGTAAGAAAAGTCTATATGGGACTTCAAGTTTCCTTCAGTTACAGCTGCCCCAAAGTTTCCAAATGAACAACAGTGAGATAGATTTCTTTCAAGTCTACACCAATTTATAATACAGATTGCTGAGTTTCTTTATTTCAGATAAGTACAGGAAGTCAGCATGCTGAAATCCTGAGATCTGAGAGTTATTGTTAAGACACTACTAAAAAGAGAAGGTGTAACTTAATAAATTAGATCAGATTTATTGTATAAAACTGCTAAGCCAACTCTTTAAACTTTTATTCTCCTCCTCCTTTTTAAATAAATCCTTAAAAACTGAAATAATTTTGAGATGTCTATTTCCATGATTGTGATTTAGGAGCTATGTGGGCTGCTTTTATGTAAATTTCTATGTTAGCTGAGGGTGAGGGCTGGGAAAGATTTAAACAAACCCTTTGCTCTGCTTTGCAGTATCTCTTCAAAGGTTAACCTAATGTTACTTCCTATTCCTTTGGAGTTCATTTAAAATGGAATCATGCTATATCTCATTCACCTTTTCTGTAGTGTTTATAAACTTGCTATTATAATTACCACCAACAGGAAAAATACTACAAAATAACTGTGTTGGAGATACTATGGAGTTAGCATATTTAGCAAAATGCATTAGCAATACCCAGCAAAATAATAAAGCAAGCCTGTTAAGAGCAGCTGCATGTGACAAATTTGAAACATTAAACTGAGAGCAGTGGTGCATACCTACAGTCCCAGCTACTAGGAAAAGCCTGAGACGAGGAGTTTCACTCCTGCATGGACAGTATGATAAGATTTCATCAGGAAGGAAAAGAGAAAAACAAATATTATAAGGAAGGATAAAAGAGGAAGGAAACAGGACAAGAAATTTACAATGAAACAAGCAGGGAGGAAAGGAGAGACGAAGGAAGGGAAGGCTGGTGGGGAACCAAGCAGCTGTGGAAGCTCAGCATGTATTACACACACGCGCTGACTTCTTTTTTTGTCAGCTCATTAATGATGAACCCAAGACGGTGAGAGGGGTAAAAATTTTGTTTCCGCTTTAAGAGCCGTTACATGAGTTGGGAATGGGGTTGCCAAATAAAAGCCAGCACACCTAGTTAAGTTTTAATTTCAAAAATAATGAATAATTTTTGACTATGATATGAAATACTGCATGGAATGTACTTATGCAAAACTTTTTTCATTGTTTATCTGGTATTTTATTTAACTGGACATCTTGTTTTTTTATTATAGTTAATGACACTAGTTCATAAATTTTTATTGCCTGTGTGGAAAGCATCAAATTTAATGAACTCCATGATCCGTTGTTTATATTCAATAGTTGCAGGAATTTGCCAATCTTATTTCAGGACAGAGAGAGTTGCATAGCCCAGAATGAGGGACCAGCAGGAGAAAGCACAGAGCAGAGGGAATAGCAGGAGATAAAGGGCGGAGTGGGAAAATAAAACCTCATCTTGTGATAACGGACAAGCACTTCATCTGGCTGCAAGGCAGAGTATTCATCTGAAAGTCAGGGACACTGTGAAGAACACAGTGCTCACACAGGCTAAAGCTCACGTCCCTACTCTGCAAACGGATGAATAATCTCAGGAAAAATTACATAACTCTTCATTTGAGAAGTGAGGCTAACACCTGCCAATGAGGCAGGTTTGTCATACAGATTAGACACAATAATATATCATGTGTGTTTTGAAAACTATAAGGCATTTTATAAACAGAAAGGGATTATCATTAGTAGTTCTGGACTGGGCTAAAAAGGAACACTCCAAACAGAGTGTGACATTCTTACAGGTCAGTGTGCAGTCAGTCAAAAGCCATGGACCATCAGTGACCTTTGATCTAAATTGTGTGATAGAAACGGTCTTCCGTCCAATGCTAACAACCAAGAGTAAGGAGAAAGCAGTCCAGGAGAGATGACAGGGCTAAATGCATGAGTTGAATAAGAAGTAGATGTATGCAAGGGCTTGCTACAAAACAGAAATGATGAGGATAGAAATGAGATAAGTTACTAACCCCAAATCACCAGGATGCTACTGACTCTGAACTTCTGAGATGAAAGATAGAATTTGTCTAATCACTGCTATGATTTCTAAAAAGACACCAGGAAAAAAATTTTTTTTTTGATATGTTCACCTCTAGAAGTACTACATATTCCAAAGCTTGAAAACACAGAAATATTGCCTGTCAATCCTACCTGTCAATGGTATCTGCTAAGCAATTCCATTTTCTTTCATTCAGAATTGTCATTAATCATCGGTATTGATTGTCATGAACATGCAACACTGCAAATATTCAGTTTTCTATTTTATCTCAACTGTTGTAAGAAAGATCTAGTCTCAAAACAGTACGTAAAGCAACTAAATGCTTGTATTGTTCAGTTGATTTTGCAGGCCTGGAGCCAGCAGTCTGAGCATCTCTTGGGAAGATAACAGTATGTAATGTAGCAAATATGGGGGATTCTCTTCTGTCCTGTCTTTGAGGCCCAACATTGTCCTCATTGTTTTGCTTTATTCTGATTCATTTCTTTTTTGCTTTATTTCATATTCTGTTTTTATTGGTTCTATTGTGTTTTGTTTTTGGTTTGATTTTACTATACCTGATGGAATGGTCAACTATTCTGAAAATAACTAGATATACTATACTAGCTATTGTTTTCTTAGTATCTTTCTTTGAAGTTTTGTCCCAGTTCTACTGCTTTGTTTTGACTGACTTTGTCCTGTTATGTTTTGTTGGATTTTACTATCTTTAAAATTAAAAAAAAATAAAAAAAATAGGCATCCTCTGACATCTGAAGTTATACATGTATATTTGAGTGGCCTTAGAGCAATCAAATAAAATGGATCACTTCTTCCAAAATGGACATTTGCATGAGTAGGAGTGGCATCAAGAGAGAAATCTCTTGAAAATAGCAAATATCATGGAAATACCACAATCCATTCAATTACATGTTAGGCATTCTGAATGCTAGCTTCAAAGATAAGACTCAGTGATAGTAAAATATGACTAGTGACACACTTTTTAACCCACTTCTATGGAAGATCTTATAATGGTGGGAACCTAGACTTGCTCAAGTTGCAAGCAAGTGGCTGCTGACCAGAGACAGTGTAAGAATGTACTGCAAAGCTGTCATTATGCTAATTACATTGGAGACACCAGAAGGCTGGAATATGCATACCACAGTCAAATTTTCAACACATTTTATTGTACTGGCCACCAGATCCCTTTCCGATTAGGACTCAGACCCCCCAAAAATGTGCTTAAGGTCTTCCTAGTTAGAGAAATGGGGGCAGGAGGGAGTTGGGAGAGATTACTTGTTTTAAATGACTTTGTAACCTATAATTTATTCTTCCCTCACTTGGTCTTTTGCATTTGGGGTTTAATTTTTCTCAAATATAATGAACAATTTATACCTATTCAGACTGTACAATCAACTTCTATCTAGGTTTAAAAGCTAAACACAGAATCTGAAAATATCAAGTTTCCCCAAATAAAACCTATCATCATGCAATATTAAATGATTTTTAAAGAAGTGGGAGAAATTTAATACTAAAACCTTACAACTTTACATGTGAAGGATGCCAGTCTGGGTGCAAGATTAGACTTCATCAAGGTCATGGTAAATTAAGGACAGATTAAAAACATGAATTTCTGTCTCACAGGACTCTGTTCATTGGACCAGACCACCCATTCCTATCCCAATAAGGATTAAAACATTTAGAAATGTATGACCAGTTCTCAGAGATGCAAAATAGGTATCTTCTAACAGATAATTGAGAGAGAGACAGAGAGAGAGAGGGGCAGAGACAAAATCAACATATAATTGTTTTAACAATATCGAAATGTACATGATTTTGATAAGTATAATTGTCAGTAAATATTTAGGTGCAAAGACATAAAAGTTATGTTTCCTATGTGAAGAAGAGGTTGTGCTTGCTCTGATTGGGCCCCCAAACACTTTCATCAAAGGAAGGGGGCTGGTGGTCTTCATCACTATATATAAATGATAACATCTTGCAAGTTCAGGAACCTGCGTTCCAGCACGAAGAAGTGTCTGTTCTATGGAAGCAGGGGCCGTGGGACTGTCACAAAGAGATACACATAGGAAAAACAGACTTGGGTTTTTGCTGATTCTGAGTTTTCCTAAGAGAAAATTACTAATTCAGATTTTGAGGGGCAAGCCAATGAATTCAAATGGTACAAGGGTCATTTCCCCCTCTTATTAGTAGGAAGGAAAGCATAAAAGTATCTGTGTTGTCCAAACAGTACACTAATAATTCCCCCCACAACTCCCTCTTCCCAAACTTACAAAAAAAAAAAAAATCTGTCAGACTATCAAAGCACTGTCAGTGCCAGTAAAATACATCATTAAGGTGAGTAATTTTCCTGTTTACTTCAAACACTTTTTTTCCCCAACTCCAACCTGGGCAGGTCTGATCAGGTAAGGCTTTGGAGCGAGTAAAAGCGTCCCCAATTTCTACATAAACGCTGCAGGCCATGGGGCAAAGACAAGTCTCAACTGAGCACTCCACAGTAGTCAAGCTTGCCGGCGCCTCTGGTCTTGTCTCCCTCATACCTTACAAGTAGCGTCATGTCTTCCAACCTTCCAACCCGGCTTTATCTGCAGCACACACACACGCACATGCGCACACAAAACCCACTTGTTTTCTTATTTTTGCTTACAATTGATATCTATGTACATTTTGAACACAGCTGCTTTATGACACATTTCTCCTTTCTTGGCTTCCTTTCAAGTTAAAATATTTTCCACTCTGAATTTGGGTCTTTGTCAGTGAAGAGAAATGGCAGCGTGCAAAAGGAAAGATCTTTTCTCATTGTTAAAGTGCTCCACTTTGAAAGCTAATGCAAGCATCTAACTTTTCTATTTTCTTATGGAAATAATTATTATTGTCAGTAAAACAAGTGTTTTAAAAGCCACCTTTGCGCAAATATATCGCCTGTGTGGTTTTCTTTTTTTTCCCTCCTTCTTAAAAAAAAGAAAATTGCTACCCTTGACATACTTGTAAGATTAGTGTTTCAGTGTGGTCTACCTCTAAAGAGACAGGAAGCTGGAGTGATAGTCTTAGATACATTTTTCTCAACCTGGACAGCTCAGTGAGTCTCCATGAGTTTAATTCTTTCTCTACAAAATAGGAAACTAAAAAAAAAGAAAAAAGAAAAAGTCTCCTCTATTCAAGAGAAATTATGAATTTAACTATTTGCAAAGTGTTTTGGATTCTTGGGGTGAGAGGAGTTGGGATTGCGCTTAGACACTGCATTTACATAATCCTAAACATGTTTGTAAATTGGGAAGGCAGTTTCAAACCAAAGGTACAATGTTTTCTTGCACCAGAGACGAATTTATATATGGTCTGAAGTATGCATTTATCCTTGCTCTTTCACCCTATTTTCTTCTGGATGCCATCACTATTTTCACTGCTTCTTCCATCCATCATGTTCAATTTGTCTTGCATAGACCCTCAAAGTGGAAAAAAAATTAAATGATGAATAACACAGGCTTAAACTTAGAAGTATATATGACTTCTCAAGCCCAGGATGTCGGGGCAAAGCAAAGGAGCCAAGGAGAAATTCTTCCTAGCGAATCTGATCCTATTCACTGTTTATCAATAAGAAATGAGGAAAGATCCAGTCCCACCTGTGCCCTTCCTATATTTGTCAAATCATAAGTGCTTAAATGTGAGTAGGCAAAAATAAGAGCTAGAAAACAGTAATAGTCACAAAACAGTGAAACTCAGGGTTGCAGGAAAAAAACCTTCATTACAGGCCCATTCATTCCTAAACTCAAATGGAGTTCTGCATTTATTTGGCAGGTGACTTTAAGCCTAGAAAGGTAACTCTGTATCTGTAAAATGCAAATATTAATTACCTAGTTTGGAGAATTATTTTATAAACTAGTTACCACTAAGTACTGCCTTATGGAGTCCTTAGCTTAATACTCAATAAAGGGTAATTACCATTTTGTCTCCAGCATCTTAATTTCAGAGTTGGTCAGCAGTTGCCAACTCCTGATAGTGTAATAACAAACATAACTGACTATACTGCTTAAGGTCAAAACTTAAGCAAAATATTATGTTTTATTAGAAACTGAAGGAAAGCACAAAGAATGCTTACTTTACTCTTTCTTGCTAAGTTATTCCTGAAACTTTTAGTTTCAGCTGATGAGCTATCTCCACTAGACCTATTACATCTGAAATATACTGGAGCCATTTTACTTAAGAACTATATACAGAAGAACACTTTATCTGGGTTATCTCCTTGAATTTAGGACACTGTCTCTAAAAACTGTCTATCTGCTGGTGCCTGGTGTTGACTCTACAAAGAGCAGTGAAACCCATCAAGCCCTATGTGGAGAAAAGTCAGGTAAATTTCCTTTTTTTCACTAGCCAGTCACTTAGTAAAACCCAATGGGGAAAAGAAATTAGAATGCTCACATCATCTGAAGATTTATTTTCTGTAATGAGAGCATGATATCTTTCATAGCACGCCCAGTTCTAGGCCAAAAATTATAATGCCAGCCCTCTGTGTTGTAAATCAAAACCTACTACTTATCAGCCAAGGGCCGCTTCTTTAATTATAGTGTTCCTGCAATAGAGAAATGAGATTAGGAGGCAATGGGCTCAGACAGTGCAGACTGGAAAAAGATTCCTGCTGCCATTGTAAAATGAGTACGTGGTCAGGAAAGCAGAATCCTAACTCCACCACAGAGTAGCCTGGAGACTCAGACTGGCATTTTCTCCATGCACTTCTGTCCTCAATATGAAGGTGATGGCAACAACACCGAGCTCAGAGTGGGTGAAGCTCAAATGACACCATGGACGTGGCAACAGCCTATCCATTACAAATGTATACGTGAAACCATAACTTAAAAAAATAATTGAAGAAAATATCCTTAAAGAAAATTAGGCAACATTCTGCCTACCTAATTTTTCCTCTGTAGATATAAACTGATATTTTAATTAATCCATCTAATGGAAAATAAATAAATACAAATAATCAACTAAAGTGGAAATAGTTCGTAGGCACAGAAAGAACTCAGATCATAAGAAACTTGAAGCTATAGATTTAAGCAATTTGATTCTCTGCTTCAATATTAGGAGGATTTGTGTTTTTGTCAGAGGTAGCCTGGGCCTGCTTCCATCGGACTCAACTCTGATCCCTGTGGGTCTTCATTTGCTTGGAAGTTGGCAGCCAGCACTGGAAGTTTCCCTTACAGACAGACAACAGAAACACACTGTCAACTTTATTGTGGCAGACATAATAAAAGAACAGCACAAAAACAAAATTGTGTATGCACTATGTAAAGTGAACAAGTAACCACTTGTTAAAACAAATGAAAACCTACCATTAAGATTAGTACGTTTATCACTGAGGTCCCTGGTTTTCAAGGTACTATAATAGGAAAAATGATGAAGACTTTCACTCCTAAAGTTTATCACTCCAACAAAATGAAGGCTGACATCCAATTTTCAAGGTTTAGTTTTATAAAATGAACTCTCTCCTTAACCTTTGTTATGAAACTCCCATGAAAATGAGCAACACAGTAAATCAAATTGAAGGATAGATGGTTTTTGCTATTTTGCTTTTCAAACCCACAAGTTATCAACTCTGTGTATCAGACTGTGATGGACTGTTGCAAGGGTAGGCCTTGGCTATGATTTGCAAAGATCTAGTGTTAGTCACTACTAAATTCTCCTACTCAGATCTAAAATCTGAACTCTCGATATACCTCAATTACCTTTCTGTAAACAAGAGTTTAATATCCTTTCACCAAAACCTCTTTCTCCCATCCAATTGTTATCTTAGTAAATGGCCAGTAGCCTCTTTCTAGAACCCAAAAAAGGAAGATTGATGACTGATAGTGCAGCTAATATTTAATCAGTATTAATAACTCCTAAATCACAAAACAGAAATCATTACATATCAGATGAGATGTGTCTATGAGACGAATACAAATGCACTTTAGAGAAAACCATTTATCATGGTTGAAAGAAATCACATTTATGTTCTGTTTTGGCAATTCAAAGGGCAAAAAGATTTGAAGAAATCAGAGAGTAGCATAGAACTCTGTAGAATTCAGAAGTGAAATGAAATAATTTTCCAAGAAGCTTTCCCAAACACTGTCTAGCAATAACTGCATGAACTCATCTCCAACTCTTTCATTCCTTCTGTTAATTTCAGGGTCAAATAATTAGAGAAAAAGAAGCCAAGTAAGAATTAACATGGGAATGTAACTTGTTGGCATGGATCTAGCTTTCAGACTAAATACTTACAGTTCTTGTTCATATTTGATGCTCATTAGGGCAATTACTATAGTATATTTCTGAGAAACAGCATGTTCAAGGCACTAAAGTTGGAAGAAACATTTAGTTGAATCTTCTTTTCAGATACCTGCATTCTTAGGTGAATGATTTATAAGTTGTTCTTCCCAGGTCCAGCTCCTATAGTTAGAATTAGCAATAATTTTGACAATAATTTTGATTCCTTTGTAGGGGTACCGATAAAAGTAAAAGTAACTTATTAATAGTAAATATTCTTATGATAAATTCATGATCTGTGCTATTCAGCAAAGGGGAAAGAAGAAATTTTATAATTCAATACTGAAATCCATTGAATACTCAAACCATGAGTCAAAGGGCAAATAACATTTTTATAACCATAAAACTGCATCGCTACTTACTAGTGTGCATTTTTTTCATTTTGCCCAAAACCGAAGCAAAAGATACTTTTGTTTCCTTTGAACTACTGTTGGAGATACTGTTTCCACCAAAAGTATTCATTCCTCTTAGGATAAGACATAAGAAGAAGGAATAAAGACAGACCAATATACTTCTTAAACATAAGAAAAATGGAAGCTCAATCTCACAGAATCACTCGGCCAAAGCCATTAGTCCAATCATTGCTTCCCTGGGCAAGAGCTCCTCTTTCTTCAATCAATAAAATTTCCTCTCAAATGTTTTCTATGTCAGAGTCATAGATATCATAAAGTGTTCTCTTATTTGGTTAACTACATACAGGTCAATCCTGTCACTCACAGAACAGGAGCACTAGCCAAGACTAAGTGCAAACAAAGAAAGTGAAACTTAGCAACAACAACAAAATCCCAAAACACTTGAATATATCGCTTGACCTGTTTGAGCCATCCTGGTGAGAAGCAGAGGTAAAACAAACATGTAGGAAATCTAAAATTGTAGAAGTGAAAGGTATCTCACTTAGAGGAACAGACCCAGTCAGGAGTCTCGCTCTGTCTCCCTGTGTCTGTCTCTCTGCCTCTGTCCCTCTCTCTGTCCCTCTCTCTCTCTCTCTTTCTCTCTCTGCAATATATAATGTAAATCTATCCCAGATCCAAATTTTCCTCCCTCCCCTTTATCTTTATCTCTTGCCTGAATTATTATAACACCCTCCCCATCCACCTCCCTGCCCTCAGTCTTCCAACCTCTGAACTGCTGCCAGTTATCTTTTTCCCATAGAACATGACATCATCCTTTACTGCTGTTTCCCCCATGCTTACAAGATTCATGCCAAACTCCTCTACAAATTGTTCCGAGCCCTTCACATTATGTGATTTCTCTCCAGCCTCATCTCCTTCCTCCCCATAGTCCGTGGTCCTGGTACATTAGACTGTCTCCTAGTCCTCGACTTACAGAGCACATCCATGTGCTAGTGCCTTTACTCACTCTGATGCCTCTTCCTGAAAGTCCTTTCTCTTTCCCTCACTGCACGATCCTAACTAAACTTCAAAATACAGCATTAAGTTTTAAATCCTCTGTGAAGCTGGGCATATCAGTCTGCTTTCTGTGTCTCATCACACTTTGTTCAGACAAGAAATACAATCTGACAAACACCTGTTGATACCCGTTATGTGTGCCAGCACTAAGACAGAAATGAAAAGACATAGCTATTGTCTCTGAGTTGGTGGGGACTCAGGGGGCATAGCAAGGGATAGCTGCATCTACAATTAATGCTTCCAGTGGGTTTAAATGGATGAGTAGGAGTCTCCCTGCAAAACAAAAGTAGTAGAGGGTAGAGGGACATTCCAGACAGATTATAGCACCTGTCACACTAAATTACAGCTAGGTTTATCAGCGTGCCCTGATTGACTAAGCTCTTTAAAGGACGACTATCTTACCTATCAATATGATTACCCTACGGCATCTGCCTTAAAAATAACCAGCATGATTTATCAAGGGACTGCTCAGTGATAGGCACTGAACTACGAGCTTCATATATTGAACTCTCAGTAACCTTCAAGGCAGAGCATTTCCCCCTGACAGAGGAGGAAATTGAATCTTACAGGGATCTGGTCACTTGCTTATTACCCCAGCTAGTAAACATCTGTTTTTCTTCAAAGTATACCTTCTGGTGCTCAAGAAATATACTTTAAAACTAACAGTGCTGTTCAACAAAGACTTAATAATATAAAGCCTCCAACAAGGTATCTTGGCACATGTGTGAACATGCTTATGATTCAAAACATACGAGACACCAGTTGGGCAAATCCTATGACAACCATTACAGTATCTGCTTGGTCATACCAATTTTCTTTAATGAAGAAATATTTAAAATATTTTCAGTGAAAGTTTTAATACTATATTTATCAAGTAGCTATAAATTCTGCACATAGCTGTTATGTCTTGAAACTTACTGGTAATTTTTTTCTTTGAATTAGGGAATTCATC